>PVJX010014429.1:0-44877 GCA_004027295.1 Dolichotis patagonum | reverse complement strand
ACTTTACATGCTTTAACTTTGTAATTTGAACAACTATTTCCAAGAAGTCAGTATGTAATTAGTCAAGTAATAATTTCTTAGGTTTTATTGTTGTACTTTTCCTTTTTTCCTTGGAATACTGTATGGTTGCTACCCTTTATTCTGTTTTATTTTGTTTTGTTTTTTCCTCTTTAAATAAAATTATAAAAAAAAAGAGAATAAAACCAAACCAAACAAAACACAATAAAGCATCAGAAAAGAAGAATGTAAGCAACACAGGACTTCAAAACAAGACAACAGGAAATCAACAATGGCTACCATAATGTCTCTTGTTTTCTTCAAAATACCTATCCATTGGGCCGGGGATTTAGCTCAGTGGCTTAAGCGCCTGCCTGGCAAGCATGAGGTCATGAGTTCGATCCCCGGTACCAAAAAAAAAAAAAAATACCTATCCGTACCATCACACACAATAAAATCAAGCAAAACTAAACAGAACAAAACTAATCAAAACAAAAGAATGAAAGAATTACAGACTTCAAAACAAGATAATAGGAAATCAACAGTGGCTAACATAAAGTCTCTTGTTTTCTTCAAAATAGCTGTCCATACCATCACACATAATAAAATCAAACAAAACAAAACACAATGAAAACAAAAGAATGAAAGCATCATAGGACCTCAAAACCAGATAATATGAAATTAACAATGGTTACCATAATACATCCTGTTATCTTCAAAATAGCTGCCCATACCATCAGACACAGTAAAATCTAACAAAACAAGACACAATAAAACCAAACCTAACAAAATTATAAAAACAATACAAAAATTCAAAATAAGGTAATAGGAAATTAACAATGGTTATCACCTTCCCTTTTAAGGTATTTCCTATCCTATCACTTTCATATTATCTACTGTGCTTTTTGGATCCCACTAACTCCTTCAGCTTTTTATGCTAGGGAGATAACTTGGTGTTCACCTATATAAGTCCAAACCATTTCACCTACGAGCATTATCTCCAGTTTCAACAATTTACCTATAGGAGCCTTGATATTATCCTACTTTATAGTTGGGAAGCTTTCCATTGTAGGAAAATACTGTATTTTTTCTATCCATCCAGCAGTTCATGGGCAATTTAGTTTTGCTTTTTTTGGGCGGGGTCTCCTATTATTTGGAACAATTGTTTTCTCTCCTTTGATTTTCAGTCTATGAATTTCCTTTCAAGTTAAAAGTGTTTCTTGTATACAGTATAGTGATGGATCTTGTTTCTTGATCCACTTTCCCTGTGTTTCTTTTTATTGCTGAATTGAAGCCATCTACATTAATGGTTACTACCAGCATGCACTGGTTTGTCTCTGCCACGCTACCCTCCTGCTGTTGGCCCTCCACTTTTTCCCTTCATTCAATTGCCTGTCCTATTTGCAATCATCCTCTGCTGGTGTTCCTGGAACCATGGTCATCTTTATCTCTCTCTAGAATATCCTTCAGCACTCGCTGTAGGGTTGGTTTAGTGGTCATCAATTCCTTCAGTTGTTCTTTATCATGTAAGTATCTTATTTTTCCATCAATTTTGAAAGAGTATTGCAGAGTACATCAATCTGGGTTGGAAGCTGTTTTCTTTCAGGATTTGAAACACTTCACTCCAAATTCTTCCTGATTTGATGGTTTGTGTTGAGAAGTCTATCATGATTCTGACTGGTTTTCTTTATAGGTGATTTGTTTCTTTTCTCTAACAGTTTTTAATATTCTGTTCTTGTACTGAATGTCTGTGATTGTGATTATTACACATCTAGGTATAGATTTATTTTGGTTATGGCTAGTTCCACATGCCCCACTTACCTGTATGCCCTTTCTCATGTTTGGAAGTTTTTTGGTATTACCTCTGTAAATTGTCTTTTTATTTCATTTGTGTTGACCCCTGCATCTTCATTGATCCCTATCTCTCTTAAATTATTTTTGTTTGCATTGTCTTGAAGCCATTGAATTGCTATTTCCTGGTTCCTCATTATTTTTAAAAGATCTTTCCTTTTACAGTCACTAGCTGCAATCCTGTCTTCAAGTAGGAAAGTCTATCTTCAGTCTTTTTCAAGAGATTTTGCCAGCTTTTGATTGACTTTTTAATTTCCTGGATATCTTTTTGAATCTGTTTCATGTAATTCCTTTTTATACTGTTCATTCAAGGTTTCCATCATTTTCCTATGCTCTTCTTTTTTTAAAATCCATGTCTTTTTTTTTATTTTAAAAGGGGTAAAATTAAACACAACAAAACAGAACAGAACGGGACATAAGAAAGCATAAATTTCAAAGCTAGACAACCAGAGATCTTCACTATCTGTCATATTGTCTCTTGTTTTCTTCTGAATAGTTGTCCATATCTTTGCATATGGGGAGCTCATACTAAATAACATAGCCAATCTTTTCACAAGATGTGTAGTTCACTGGCTCCCACTTGCTAAGGGGGGGGGACATGGGATGGGGGACAGGATGACATGAGATGTCTGATTCTCAGCCCGCACACTGGCAGGCTCACAGCCACCCCCCAGAGAGGGGAGGAGCTCCTTGTTCTCCCGGCACCCCGAGTCAACCACACGGTGCAGGTCCCAATGTGCCAGGGTCTCTCTCCTGCAGGCTGCCGAAAGTCTGCCACACTCACCTGCTATTTCTTTCTGATGAATTGGCCATTACATTTCCAAAGTTCTGAAATAGCCAACAGACCACAGAAAGAATTCTCTTTAGGCTCCTATTTGAAACCAGCAGCTACAGCAATCTGCTGGTCTTGCTTCAGGGCCATCACGTCTTCTTTAGATATGCTGAGTAATTTTTTCATTATGTTTTTCATTTATTCTTTTACCTGAGATATTATTTCTGATCTGATTACTTTTACAATCTCATGAAGTTTTTTCTTTACTTCAGTTGTCATCCTCTTAGAGATTTCAGGGGTGTGTCTTCCATTTTCTGCCATGACTGTATCTCTCAGATGTGTTCTGTGTGGGCTGGAGGTCTGAGATTGCCTTTTGCTCCTTTGTCTGGACATTCTCTTGGGTTCTTCCCAACAAGCTGGTTGTGGGGCCCCAGACACTTCCCACACTGGCTGCCCCTCCTCGGTGTAGGACAACACCAGGCACCTGGGTTCCTCCGACCCTGGGTTTATAGGGAGGTAGCAGGGTGTACAGCAGGCTTCTCCAGACTTGTGCAACCACACTGGAGCTTCCCAATGACCAGGGGGCTGATTCTCTCAGCCTGTGTGTCTACACTGGGACTCCCACGATGGTGGCAGGCACACACATATGGGTGTGTTTGTCTGATCCTCCCAGTGGGTGATGGCTGCCTGAAGGAAGCAAGGGCCTCCAATGGTGGCCTTGGGTGGGGTACAGGGGGCTTACCTGGCTGCCTGTCCCTGTTCCCACTGGTTGCCTGCAGGAAGCAAGCCTCCTACTGTCAGCAGCCTGGCAAGTGGAAGTCGACCTGCTGGTTGTCTCTGCCCATGCTAGCTGTCCACAGGAGCCTTCTGGTGGCAGTGGCCAGCAGGTAGAGGTGGCCAGCAGGTGGAGGTGGGTTTCTCTGTCTTCTTTAAGTATGCTGAGCAATTCTTTCATTATCTTTGATTTCTTCTCTTACCTGAGACATTATTTCTGATCTGATTACTTTTAGTTTCATGAAGTTGTTTCTTTACTTCAGTTGCTATCCTCTCAGAGATTTCAGGTATATGATTTCTATTTCTTCCATGACTGTATCTCCCAGACTTATCCTGTGTGGGCTGGAGGTCTGAGATTGCCTTTTGCTCCTCTGTCTTGAGATTCTCTTGGGTTCTTCCCAACAAGCTGGTTGTGGGGTCCCAGGTGCTTCCCATGTTGGCTGTCCCACCATGGTGTAGGGGAATGGGCTAGGCACCGCACCTGGGTTTCTCTGGACCCAGGTTCCCAGGAAGGTAGCAGGGTGTGCAGCTTGCTCAATGGCCAGGGTGGTGGCTGGGCTGCTTCTTCTCTTACCTGCATGTCTACACTGGGGCTCCTCCTATGGTGGAAGACACACAGGGGTGTGTTTGTCTGATTGTCCCAGTGGGCACTGGCTGTCCAAAGGAAGCAAGGGTCTCCAGTGGTGGCCTGTGGGCTCTTTCTCTCTGCCCATGCTGGCTACTTAAGGGAAGCAAGCTTTCCAGCATGGTGGGCGGGTGACCAGAGGTGGGTCTGGCTGTGTCTCCCTGACCATGCTGGCTGCCTGCAGGAAGCATCCAAGAACTTTTAATATCAGCACTCCTGTGTCCCCCGAAACCTGCACTAGTAAATTACAATGAGATATTTTCACCCATCAATTTGCCAATAACTAGAAATATAGATATTAATGCTAAGTGTTGGAAAAGGGGTATAACTATGGAGAATTCTTACACATTGCTGCTGCACAGGCAGAGTAATGAACATTCTGAAAAACAACCTTAATAATATCTAGTCAAATCATCATGCAGTTTGTCAGCCATAAATTCCCCTCTGTCTTTATTCCAAAGAAATTCTCACACTGTATCTTAAGACAAATATCAAGATTTTGTCATTGTTTCTGGAAGCACACATCTCTGCAGGAACAGATAAACAAACATGGTGCTACACAGCAGTTAGAGGCAATGGATCAGATATGCACTGAGCAATACAGACAGATGCTGAAAATGGGACTGACTGTACAGAAACAATGTAAGCATACATCAATGGATGAATTAATAATGAAACTATTACATACATTTAATATATAGGTATATGTGCATATGTATATAATGACATATCATTCAGCCTTTAAAAAGTATAAGATCTTGCTGTTTGCTACAGTGTGGATGAAACTGAAGGACATTATATTAAGTGGTGTCAGACATGGAAAGAAAAATATTGCATGGTATCACTTATACCTAGATCCTAAAACAAAATAAGCAAAACCCCTCAAATATACATAGAGAATACAATAGTTCACCAGTAGTAGGGGGGAAGAGGGGTTGGAAAATGGGACAGTCAGATCATAGGTTGCAAAATCATACAATGTTCAACATGGGGACTACAGGTAACAGAATTGTAGTACATTTGATATTCATACTAAATGAAAAGATTTTAGCTATGCTTTCCCTACAAATAAGTGTGTGAAATGATTATAATGTTATAATAATAAGTGTGTGAAATGATTATAATGTTAATTTGTTTCACTACAGTAACCATATCACTATTTATATTTATCCTAAACATCATATTATGTACCAGAAATTTTATAAATATAACTTATTATAAAAATAAGGCTGATTGGAAAAAAACCAGAAATAAATTAAGGTTTATATTATGATATCAATGATATATATATATATATATAGTCAACAGTACAGAGTGATTTATGATTTTAAAAGATAAAAAACAATCCCATTTATCACAGAAGACTAGATAAATGAAGACTCGAGTAATATGGAGCTGTAAAAAAAAGAGAGCTGTTTATTAATGAAAAGATCTTCAAATTATAGAAAAACAGGGAAATACAAAGCAGGATATATGATAAATTACTCTTTATTCCAAACAAGAGTAGCAAGGTATATTCATATTCTATTTGAATGAAGAAACACAGGGAGGATAAATAGGAAAGAAAGCAATAAATGTGGTTCCCTGTAGTGGGGAGGGGCGTGTATCAGGGTGGGATGGGGTTTGACAGGGTGGGGGTAGGAGACAGGAATATGGGAGAGATTTTTGCTGGTTGTCTTCTAAAAATGTTTTGAACCATAAGAATGCAACACACTTAAAGAATGAAGTAAGAATATATGAACATAAAACATTACATGCATCACAAAGACATATAAATAAGAATATAGAAGAAAATGTTGATTGGCTGTCTTAAAGTGCTGGAGGGGACTGGGTTATGGGATGGCCATGAATTTGTGTGATGAAAAGAAGAGTGAGCAGTAAGTCTTAAAGAAGAGATATTCAGTTTCTCCAATACGTTTTTTGGGGAAGAATATTCTCTGACAGTTTGGGTACTTTTAGTTTCCCAGAATAGTAAGCAAAGTTTGAAGAATGACACATTTGGCCAGAGTTAAACAAAAGTAGGCAAATCATCTATGCTTCTAACTCACCCTATCTAACATTCAAAAGAGAGCATGAAATCATATTCCCTTAACTGAATAAAGAAGGAAGAATAAATGAATAGAATGGGGAAAGCACTAATGATTTTTTTTATTTCTTTTTGTACTAATGATTATTATGAGAATTATGGTAAACAATCAAATTAAATCAAGGCCACAGAAAACCAACCTGTCCTTTATCCACGTCACTGTTTGCCTTTTCTGAGTCCATTGTCTCTGTCCTTTTCCTCTTTCCTTTTCTAAGAGCTTCAGTGTTGATGATTTCATCTGTCTGCAAGATCTTCTGCATTTTCTTAAGTGGTTATCAAAGGCCCTCTGAAGCTGTAGGAGGGAATGCCTATGTGGATGATGCTATTCTGGATACAGCCCAGAAGTTAATATTTTTCCTTAAAAACAAAACAGAAAGGATACAGAGTAATTTACCACTCTGCGTTTTATAATGACACTACCCACTCAGGCAAATGACTTTTACTAAATGCTTCCTCCTATAGTTCCTCCTCCTGCTGACAAACTTTAGTGTATGTTTTCATTTCATTTGAAGCCTCTCAATCCATTACCGTCACAAAGCTGCTCAGGATATGATGAGCAGTGAGCTGTCGCTGACGAAATGAAGTAGTGTCGAGTAAAACATTTTCTACCTTTGCAAATTTTTTCTTGTCAAATGGCTATGAGTAAGAAGTGAATTCTTACCAACTGAATTCTTACATATAATACCACAGAAGGCTGAATTCATACATTTCAGGAAAAAGATGTTAATAACAGCAGATCTCACCAGGAGCAAGGACCAAACTTGTGCCAGGGAGATCAATAAAAATTTTGAGGAGGCTTTTTTGTTTACATTTTTTTTCCTGGCGAAGGAAAGGTTTGTTTCTTATAGTTCTTGGAGGTTTCACTCCATATTCAGCTGGCTCCAAGGCAGCATGGCATGGTGGGGCAGCCATTCATGGCTCTTACTGTTTTTTTTTTTTTTTTTTTTTTAACAGAAAACTAAAGTATTGAGATGGAAGATTTTTTTGGTGCGAACTGAAGAACTGTTCTATTAAGGTTTAAATGGTGAAATCAAACTTTTAGTTAACATCCTTAGCATTTGTATATATTGGTTCGTTTTCATGAAAAAAAAACCCATTGTTATAGACAATAAAACTTCATAGAAGAAACAGCTTAGAAATCTTTCAAGAAATAAGGGGAACACTGAGCAGAGAGTAACATTGTTTTTTTTTTTTTATCAAATTTATACTAAGTATTTATGTGGGAAAATATGGTTCTTTTGTCTGTTTTGTCCAAGCATAGAAATGGATTATCTTGCTTTTTGAAAACTTTCTTTATGCCTTCAAACTCATTATGGTACTGGGCTTATACACAGGACCATATTAGTAAATCTAGCTCACAGATATCAGGAATCTTATCCAGTATAATGCTTTACTCAAAATTTCAAAGGTATAAGCAATGAAGAGACACAGGCAAATCAGGGAGAAGCCTCAGGCATCCTGCTGGCTTCCTAAATCCTTCCTTCCTTTTCATCTCATATAGTATTCCATGGTCCAGAATAATAGGTGAGGTCTCTAAGTTAGGTGTGAAGGTCACTTCATGTAATGGGGAGTGTTCAAGTTGTGGCTTATCTCTGTTTTACATTTCAGAATTGTATAGCTTGTCTGACATTCTCTAAGGAGCTATACATCCATAAATTCTATGGATGTTTGCCATAAACAATCCTAAACCAAATATACACTGTTAGTTCACAAACCCTCTCTATAAATGGCTTAGATAGTAAATATTTTAGACATTACAAAGTGAAGTACAAATGTAGGTTATTATATATTGTTAGGTACTTATACAATGAGAGAAAACAAGTTTTCATAATATTTTTATTTATAAATTTTGAAATATAGTAGAGTACAACTTTTTGTAAGACCGATTTACCAAGAAGAAGAGTGGAATCAAAAATACCATTTTGCTTAACTGGAGTGCAAAGTGACTACTAGATATCATCAACATCAAATGAAAATACTTTTAAATAGTAATCTATAAGGAAATTTTGTGTATTTTCTCTTTGAAGACGTTTTTCACACTGAGAAGTATAATACTAGCATACATTAACATAAATCCATGAGTTTAGAAGTTTCTCAAGATAAAATTCATCATTTTAACCACTTAAAAAATGTATTCAGTGGTTTTTAATGTATCTGAAAAATTGTACAAACATCAACTTTTATCTCCCAATATAAGCTTAAAATCTGAATTGAACATGTTTATCTCTTAGAAGACTATTACAGAATTCTTTTAAGTTCTGCTCTTAATATTTACCTTTTAGTGGGTCATGACCTTGCAGATTAATTATTTTGGGTTAAAGATTAGTTGCAAAATCCTGAAGTGAATAGTAAAATGGCTTGTGAAATATGGAAATTTTCTTTGCATTTGAGTTCCAAAAGGCAGGGCTGGAATTACAGTTTGAACTTATATCCAATGAAATCTGAGTGAGAATGTATATTTCATTTCTTATTTTAACTTTTGCCAACAATATATATAAAGGAAATTGACATTGTCTGAATCACAAATTGTTACTGAAATGACTTTACCTCAGTACAGGTTTTGTATATAAATGTTTTATCATGTAATCTTGTCTTGTAATTTCTTAATAAACTAATTTGGGAAACATTATTAGATCTGTAGCAAGTTTACTTCCACAGCCACCCAGTGTTCCATGAGTGGTCAATGGCAGTTCTCATTCACAAAAATTTCAATCTTGGTCTTGGTCTCAAACATTTGTCACTCATAAGTCACTGAAATTCTGTGTGGTCAGGAAAGTCAGAGTATTCTTCTATTTCCATTCAACTGTTTTTTTCTGGTAGGTGGGTACTGCGCATCGAACCCAGGGCTTCATGCATGCTAAGTATACACTACCACTAAGCTACCTTCCTTGACCACCAACCTCTATTCATGAGGAAATTCAAGGAACTGGTAACAGTCACATCTACAAGTGCGAAGTACGCTATTGGGTTGACAATGCATAACATTTTCAGGAACTGCTAATGTGCTTTTAACTTTTTTATAGTGTTGGGTGGGGACTGAACACGTGCTATCAGCGTGAGGTACGTACATAACATGCACTGGTCATGTGTGAAGGCTGCCTTGGGTGTGACAGTTGAAGCAAAGCTTACTTTTGTTGTAGAGTTCTATTGGTATTTTCATGATAGTTGATGTAGGAATTTATTTCTGATGTTATTTTTTAGATTTTGTAAGCAAGTACACAGCTGATGTGAAAATGTGGATGTCTATTCTAATCACACAATACATATTAAAAATTTAATATTTTATTTCATTGGTATTTTATATTACACAGTGTTAATAGCACACTGTATAAGATAAGAACCTCCTGGCAAAACAGCAAAGCCTCTGAGATGTCAAGTATCCTGCAAAAAGGCCAGGAAAGCAAAGCACATGTGCCATAGTGTAGGCAATGTATGTGTATGGAATGTGCTGTTGTCCTGTGTGCAGATTGTGTTAGATGTGTTAACTGAAGTAAATAGTTTTTCTTTTGTAAAGTGTTACAGGTATATTTTCATTGTAGTTCATGTAAGAATTTGTGTTGTGCTGTTTTAGACATTGTTTACCAAAAAACAGTTGACTTTGAAAATTTTGATGTTTTTATATAAGCACTTAATAAATATTAAAAATTCAACACTTTATTTTTATAACTTTTTTTCCTGTTAAGTACTCATTGTTTAATATAATAAAACTCATAAAGTTAGTGATTCACCAATAGAAATATTCTAAAAAATAAATGTGAGTCTGACAGGCCCATGTTTCTGCACCTTTGTGGCAAAATTATTGTTACGCTCCTAGCTAAGGGTGTGAGCACTACTGTAAGGGTGGGCAGCCTGGGTAAAATGTGAGAGACAGAAAGAAGCCTGTGGTCACTGCTAGTCCTTGGTCACTGCTTGTGGCTTGCTTGCTGCCTTCTCCCTGCTCTGCCTTGCTATGAGTTCTTCTTCCTTTCTGTGATGCCCCTCTGCTATGTGCCACCCTGCCTTGGAGCCAGTTGACAATGAACTGAAACCTCTACAAACTGTGAGCCTAATAACCCTTTTCTTCTTTAACTTTGGGTGTTGGGTATTTTGTCTCAGCAATGACAAAAGTAACCAAGACATCCTGTGAATATACCAAAAAAAACCCCCCAAAACCCAAAACACCAAATTACACTCTTTAAATGAGTGAACTGCATAGTATATACATCATATTTTAATAAATTTTTTAATTTTTTGGCAGCACTAAATGCATTTATTTATTTTATAAGTCCTTATAAAGTTAATTATCATACAGATTACAGTCACACTAACAGGTCAAAAAGGCATACACTTCAAACACTCTGTCCACACAAAGCTTTCATTTCAAAAAGACATATAATAGGTTCAAATATTTTCTTCAGTGTATTTGCTGATAAATAGAAAATAAATAATCACAGGCTTTAAACATAACATGTTTTCATAAGTTTTGTACATTTGTATTACTAAGCCTTTTTCTGCTTCATGCATAATTTTCTCACCAAGAGTTGTAACACATCTTGGTAGATTCTACTTCAGGTTGTACTGAAATACAATCTTTAATTTCTTTGCAAACAGTCTTGCCTACTCTTGTTTCAAAAGGATTCTTTACAGAGCTAATTTTTTCAGTCACTGTTAACTTATGAGATAATAATATGAAATATTCCTTTCAAATTTTCTAATTTTTCTGACTACTGCTTTTCCATTGGAAATATTGTATTGAGTGCTTAGTCTTGTAATGTTGACATTGGTTCTTTTAACACAGCTAGAGTGTTATTGTATAGTAAACATAGTCCTTTACCACATTTTATAACAAAATAATTCACACTCTTCTTTAAAAATCACCAAGTCAAATTTTATCTTTTGCTTTTTTTGATATGATTGCCACACACTGGTAATAAAAGAATAAAACATACCATGGTTTGATAGCACCATTCAAAGAGTGCCAAGTTATTCCAATTGCATCATCACAATTTACGGGGTAGAAATACTACAAAGCAATGTGACTACCTAATATAGTTTCTATTATAACTATTTAACTCTTCCTTCTAGTATAAAAGCAGCCACCAGAAACATGTGAGCACCTAAGTGGGGCTATATACTTAAACTTTAAGCACCCTGAAACTTCAATTTGATGTAAGTTCTAGTAATACATGAAAAGATGCCCAACATCTCTAATCATTAGGAAAATGCAACTCAAAATCACAAGCTACCACCTCATACCCCTTAGGACAGGTACAAACACAAAATGCAAACTACAAGTATTTATGAGACAAGGAGAAAACAGAACCCATCTGCACGGCTAGGAATGTAAAGTACACAGTTGCTATCAGAAAGAGAGCAGACTTGAAGAGACACTTGGGCACCCACATTTGTGGCAGCACTTATGACAGCTTAAAGGCAGAAGCAAGCCAGAGTCCATCAATGAATATTGCTATGGCTTATGTCTAGGTGTTCCTCCAAAGCCTCATGCAGTCATAGTGGCGGGCTTCTATAGTCTGTGATCAATTCATGGTCCAATCCTGGCATTAGGGGCGTGAGTTCCACAGCCATCCTGGAGTGGGTAGCCTGCACACATTACAAGGGAGGGAAAGAGGCTTGCTCTGTTGCTCCTCCCTTTTTGCTTTTGTTGCTTTTGCTGTTTTCTGCCACCATGAAGTGTTCTCCTCTGCTATGAGCCACTCTGCCTTGGAATCAGCCGATTACAAACTGAAACCTTCACAAACTGGGAGCTAAATAAACCTTTCCTTCCTTAATTTTGGGAGTTGGGTATTTTGTCTCACAAGAAGAGAAAAGTAACCACGACAAACATCGATCAGTGGGTAAGCAAACGGCAGTGTGTGCATATATCAGGGAGCCTTAAGAAGAAAGGCCACATCGACCTAGGCAGTAATATGGATGAACCCGAGGACTCAACAAGATGATGTGGGAGGAAACTGTTGCCAAGTCCAGTAGTGGGAAGCTTTTGCTTTTTTTTCTTCGAAGAAAAATGGCTTTCATATTATCCTTGATTGTATTAAACTTTCTTTTGTTGTGATTTTCTTTAAAAGCAATTCCTGCATATTTTTAAAAAATACACAATTCACTCAACACCAACCAGAAATAGACATTTCAAACCTCTTTTAGAATGTCTACTTTTCAGTAGATTTCAGGTCAATATGCTGTCATAACACCCACAAATAGGTGATTCAATATTTATATTACTTGCCAATTAGGAATTCAGAAGGGTGATTGCATCATGAACATGATTATATATTAAGCAATGCTAATTTCTGATAGGTAGTAGAAACTTCACCATATAACTATTTGCCTCCTATTTATTTACATTGTTTACTATAAAAAAAGGCATGGCTCATGCTTGTAATCCCAGCACTCTGGAAGGCCAAGGCAGGAGCATTTCAAATTCAAGGGCAGCCTGGGCAGTTTAGCAAATCAGTGAGACCTTGTCTCAAAATTAGAAATACAAAAGAGCTGAGAATATAGCTCTGTATGAAGGTCCTGGGTTTAATCACCAGTAATACACACGCATGCACGCAAAACATTTCATTCATTCTCTGGATAGTTTTGGGGAATAATATTTGTGAAAGCTGTTGGAATTAAAACAGAGACACTTTTGTTGATCTCTAATCAAGCAAGCAAGCAAGCAAGCAAAGAGGTGACCAAGAGGCTCTTGTGCACGTATGCCTGATGAGAAGAACTATTCATGAAGGTCTTTATCAGAACCACAATCCTGCATAAAGGCATGACTTTATACAAAAAATTTTTCTGCAAGGACATTTGCCCAATAACCATCTGTTCAGTCTTGGACTGATGTTAACCTTGTGATTTTATAGGTAAGGGTTACTGTTTCAAAACATCTTACATAACCCTCTTTATTTCAAAAATCTTTTCAAAAAACTTTTTCAAAATCTCCCCTTATTTTGATCTTCTTAAATGCACTCACAGTTTAGAATGGCACATGTATCTCTATGGTAATCTTATTTTAGTCCCAAATAAACTTAACTAATCTTTAGAGCATCTCTATTCTCTAGATTGATAAGTTGAACATAACCACAGCCATGATAAAACCCAAGATATGTGGTTGGACGAATAATATAATCAAGTGGGTTTTGACCCTTTTTAAAATTGCAATTCATAGAAAAATCACATTTTAGGGAACAGACAGAGAGAGGGAACAAAAAACCCCACTTTGATGTAGAAAACACACATACATATGTCCATGCATGCATGTGTATATGCATGTGGAAAACTAAAACAAAACTTCATAAAGCATATACACTCTCACACATACAATACACCTCTCGGTTTCTGTTCTGTCCATGGACTCTTGCCTGTTGTTTTTTTTTTTTTTTGTCCTGTGGATAGAACTCATGACCTCACACTTGGCAGGCAGGTGCTTGTGCTGCTGAGCTAAATTCCCGGCCCTCTTACCTGATTTTTAAAAACATGGGTGACAGTATATTAAATTGATCTTACAACCTACTAATGGAGTTGTAAACAATGTCATAAGCAACAACTGCATTATGAAAAAAGATGATATCTAAGACATAAGATGGAAAAGGGGTAGCATTATAGAAAATGAAAGCAGATCTAATTAAAAACATAACTTTTCAATTCATTTATGTTTGCTTTTAACAAATGACAAAATTAATGCAAGAATTCAAACGCCAGCTCTGGAATTATTAGAAACAAAAGTCACAAAACTTATGGAATGAATACCAACATATAATTCAGGTGTCTCATTTGCCTATTTAAATATATATTCTCTATTATGAATTAAATAAAAATTGTGAAAGGAAAATATAGTACTACAGTAAAACCTAAGTATGCTTTATAGCTTCCAAAAGATTTTTATTGCTTTCTCACACATCAGTTTGGGCATACACAGACATAAAAGCTCCTTGCAGTACTCAGGTCAGGTTATAAACAAAACTTCTCCCCAAATGAATTCCAAAGAGCCACAAAAATTGTTCCAGTGGAATTCTAAATTTCTTATAGGTGTTCTAGTCATCCTTGGGAAATGGACAACTAGTTTCAGCTTTGCCTCAGGTAACATGAGGCAGGGAGATGTCCATATTCATTTCTAGAAATTGTATACTTGTTAGAACATGATTGGAATGGGTCAACTGATGGCTTGAGGATTCCAGCATGGACAGTACGTACGGCATCCAGTAGAATAAGCAAATTACTTCTCATCAAAGTGCTCTTACCTTCTGAAGGGCAGTTACTAGGTTTTATAATGCCCATTGGATAGATTTCAACAGACTCCACTTCCTTTATTTTCAAATGATGTCAAGCACAATTGTTTTTATTTTAAAGAAGAAAAAACTAATAACAATGGTAAAAAATCTCAAAATAAGATTGTAGGAGAGCAACATTGTGTATTGTTATTTTCAAAGTAGTTGCTCGTAAGATGAAGGCATGAAAAATCAATCAAAGAATATAGGCACCAACCTTTCTTTTCAGTGAACTAATAACAATTATTAGTACAACTAATTTAACTATTGTGTGTGTATATGTTTTTCCTTCTCCCTTCCTTCTTTTCTCCTTTCCCCATCCCAGTTTCTCTTTCCTTTTGAATAGTTACTTCCCATTTCACAATATCTATTTACTTTGGATCTTATTTACTTTTTTCAGTTTCATACTCTAAGGAGACAATATGATATTTCCATGTGGGACTCATAGTTGCACCCATTTCCCTAAAAATGTCTCAAGTTTATCTTTCTTCATAGTTAAGTAGTACTCCATTGGTCAAGCACATTTTTAGTTCTGAAGTAGTTCCTGTGATATCCTGATTAAGAAGATGTCATATACTACAGGATAATTCAACAGCCCTGTCAAACTATAGCACTGCTTAGTATGATGAGCAGAATAGAAGCAGCCTGAAAACATTCAGTATGTCTGATGGATTATAAACCTGCACCATTTTAAACTTTGGTGATATGAAGGGAAAAAGCAAAGCATTCTTATTTGGCCAGAGTTTATGCATGTCCTTTAGTTGAAGCTAATTTTATGAGTACACTGTCATGTGTATAACCACTGTCCAGTAAGGGAATTAATTCAGCTCCTGATATGCCCAACACAGTATCTTCAGACCTGTCCAGTCCTGTTTCTTTCACTTAATGAGAATAAAAATGTATCTAATGATTATTGAATTTCTCACTATATATACACACACACACATATCTCTATCTATCTGTCTATCTATGTCTCTATAACTGTCTTAAACATTTAACCTTAATTAAACTGATCTGTTTAAACCACTGGAAATCATCTGGGATAGACAGAAGTGACATTTACCCTTCAAAGACGAGGGGACTGAGTTGTCCCTGCAGCAGCCCCTAGTTGCTAACTGCAAGCAACTGAAAGGATTTTCATCAGGTCAGCACTGTGACAGGTTTGAACTTCAGGAACTAAGTTTTTCTATCTTCCTGTTGACCTAGCTACCTACTGGGCTCCCTTGTCTACGTTTCAGCCTTGTAGTTCCATTCTACCAGAGACAGGAGTCTTGACTTGGTCGTCAAGCATGGCCTAGGATGACAGATCCGCTCACACTGGTGCTGGATGCCCCTTCTCTCCCCTCCAGATCCTTCTCTAGCCATCCCCATTCTGCGCCCCGAGAGGCTGACCTGTATGGGGTGTCTGGCCTTCTTTCCAGTTGAGCTGAGTGGCTGGAGTGTCCAGTGTCTGTTCAAAAGGAGGGAGGACAGTGATCAGGGAGATTTTATCTTCCTGGCTCTTTTCCTTTGGGGGGCTTCCGATTCCATAGCTGCCTTGCCTATGTAATTCCTCTTTTTCAGGTTACAAAAACCACTGCCTTCCTCCCGCTCTTTGGTCTGTGGCTGGTATACTGCTTCTAGAACTAGCCCCACGGTGCAGTGTTGTCCCTCCTGCTTTCTCTACATCTGGGCTATACTTTCTTAATAGCACCTTTGTGAAACCTTCCTCAAAGCATCCTAACTTTACGGGGCCATCTGTTTGGTGCCAGAACTCTGTTATAGCATGGTGGGGTTCTGTGTGCCTCCTCATGCCTGGCTGCCATTTATTGCCACTTAGTAAATTCCTTCTGAGGCCACGACTCTTACTGGTTGTCTCCCTATGGGTATCTATGATCCTGACAACGCACCCTGGCCTGTGTGTTTACAGGAGCACTGGTTAGGGTCAGTGTTTCTGGTTCTGTGCTTTGACATGGTTCATTGTGGCACGGATCAAGCTCCATTTAGAATGGTGAGAGTTAGTGCAAAGAAAAAAAGGTTGAAAAACTACTCTCTTTCTGCATAAGCACTTTGACCTCTATCACTGGATCAACACTGCTGGTTTTGCTAGTGCCACTGGCTTCCCACACAGCTTCATTATCTGAATGAGGGTTTCTCTGTTGCTCCTAACGTGACAAGAGAATCAAGAGCATCTTTCTTATCCTGTTTAGACGTGTACCAGGCTAACTTTCACCTTGATGTATTGAAGAAGGTGACATCCACCGCAGACAGACAACACAGAAACCAGCCAGCGGGGGTTGGGCCAATACTATTAACTGCTCCCCAGTGCCACCCATCTCCATCAATAGCCCACAGAAGGCAGCTGTGGGAAAACCCACCTGAAATTTTGTACAAGAAACTCACAGAAGTTAATGTTTCCAGAGCTGCCAAATTCTTCTCAGAGAAATACAAGTTTTGTGAGCATTTTTTTCTTTCACTATTCTTCTGTTACTATTTGTACCCCAATATTTACCTGCTTTCTCCTTGATTTATCAAAAACAGATGCAGAGCAAGGCTGGGGATTTAGCTCAGCAGACATATGCGCCTGCCTGATAAGCACAAGGTCATGAGTTCAATCCCCGGTACTGCAAAAAACAAACAAACAAACAAACAAACAACAGATGCAGAGCAAAACCTAGAGAAGAGTAAAATCAATTATAAGTTCTACAATAAGATAGCTATCGGGCGTGTAGGAACACCTGCCATTTCACCTGGTTTTGATTAATGTGGAATATTCTGCTCATGTTGAGGGTAAGATGAGGTTATTAATGCTTTTTGCTTTAAGTGTATTCTTCAACTTTAATAACTTGCAGGCCAGTTATTAAAATTCACAAAGAATAATAACTCTGATCCCAGAATGAATGTGTATGCATAAAAATTAGGAGCAATTCAACTTTCAAGTACTAATTTATCTAATCAGTTATAACATGAAAAGACAAGCTAATTTTTCTTTGAGATATCTATCCCATTATACCCTATATTAGTATCACATGTTAATGAACTAACTGGCTACCATTGCCAATGTGTTCATTAATTTTGCACTTTCATAATCACAAAAGTTTAGGTATAACATAATTAATATGCTGAGTCACACATTACAGACAACTTAATAAATCATCTTAAGTGGTTTTCTCTTTTTACTCCTTATCAATCATTCCTCCTACTCTAATAGTCTTTCAAACCACCTTGAAGCAATATTAAACCTTTAAAGATGCAACAATCAACTTCATTATACATTTTATCAAGTAATTTCTCTACATGTATGGGGAGGTCATTTACAAAAACATATTCACTTTTTTTATTGGTATCAATAAATTCATAGAGTAATGAAAACGGAAGAGAATGTTGGAGACTGCTTTTGTCACAGGTATTAGCAAGTGTGGGTTTAGGCAGCCATAGGGCAAGTCAGAACCAGGAAACTAATTAAAAGTGGATAATACAAGCACAGTTTGCTCTCTGTCTCCATAGATTCCACACCTGTGATTCAACTAAAAAATGCGTGGGGAAAAACTGAGTCCATAGTAAACATGTGCAGATATTTGTCCTTGTCACTATTCCCTAACCATGCAGTGGGACACCTATTTGCTTAGCATTCACATCATGCTAGGTATCAGAAGTAACCTTGAGATGAGTTAAAGCATAGGAAGGTCATAGGCAAGTATTGTGCCACTTTACATTAGGAACTTGATTTGGGCTTCCACAAGGGCTCCTGGAACTAATTCCCTCAGTTACTGAGGGATAGGTATTGATTAGAGGAAGGATCCCCAAGAAATGAAACGGAGTTGTTTAAACTGGCATCCAGGAATTCATGAAAAGGAAGGAGGATAGATAGGCACATGAGTGCAAAGGATGAGACCTAACCCTCAAGGTCAAACTGGGTCAATGTCTGAGCGGAGCGGGAGGCTGAGCCATATTTTGGGACAGTGTGTGAACTTTTAACAATCCACAGTACAGAAGGTGCTGCAATAGCCTGCGGCCAGCCAAACCCTATGACAGGACAGAAAACTGAATGATTAACATTTTTTTTTTTTTTGGTAAAGTGTTTCTATGTTGGTAGTTAGAGATGGTCTTCCAGTCCAAATTTGTATTTCTAAATATACTAGATGGTGGGGTGTTGCAGACCACTACAAAGCGGCTCTGAGCAGGATTTAAATTTTACTAATTGCCTTTCTATGTTTATCTGTGAGTCTGTCCTAGGCCTCGGCCCCTTACCTGGCAGTGGGAGCTGATTCATAGTAAGTGAACCTCTATGAATCACTGGTCCTGGCTGAGGCCTGTAATGGTCTGTGGGGCCAGAGATCCTCAAAGAATAAGATAGGGCCACAGCTGGGATACTTGGCTCCAGCCCCAATTAACAATCTAGAGACTACAGCTGCAGAAATCACTCATGTAGTAGCAATCCTACCATAAATGTCAATTGGAGATAGGACACTTGTCCTAAATTGGCCTAATTTACTACTTGGAGAAGTCTTTGAAGTGACTCCCAAGGTCCTGCTCATTACTTGCGCTTTCCTCAGTTTCCCTGCCTTTTGTCCTAATAAAGTGAGCTAATCCAGAAAAACTTTTGTCTTAGCCTTCAGAGTCTCGAGCTTAACTAAAGGGTTTTGACCCTCCTGGAGCCCTAAAAAATCATACAATTGTCTCTTTTTATTTAACCTCCGCCATACACTTCTTTGGGAGATCGAGGATCTAGGGCAGGACCCCATAGTGGGGTTGGGGGTTTAGTTTAGTGGCGTAAGCACCTGCCTGGCAAGCAATGAGGTCGTGAGTTTGATCCCCGGTGCCATAAATAAATAAACAAACTAGATGGTGAAGCAGGGTCACATAAATGGTAAAAAACACATGCTTCAGGGCCCAACTGTCTGCATCCATAGCCCTGGCTTCAATGCTTACTACCCCATAGACTTATCATTTCATTTTTTCTGCCTGTAAAATGAGGAGAACAGTGCCCCTGTGAGTTCATTTCTCAGGTGTACTAATGGCACACTAATTTATTAATAGTAACTTTTTTGGGTACTAGAAATTGAACCCAAGGCTTTCACACCAAGCTAGCCCTTTTTATGTTTTGTTTTGAGAAGCGTTGCCAAAGAGTCGCTATGGAGCTCAGGCTGGCCTTGAACTTTTGATCCTCCTGCTCAGTGTTCTGGTGTCCTGGGTACACGGTGGTGGGGAGGAGCTGAGGTCCACAAGGGTACAAGGGCAGTTCTTGGTCCAGCTGCTACAACAGAACACTAGAGACAGAAACTGGTTGGCTAGCAGAGAGAGAGGCTGGGACTTCCCATATTAAGATTCTAGCATCTGGCTGTCCTGTGGCAGAGAAAGGAGGAGGAAGGGGAGGAGGAGCAGCAGGAGAAGGAGCATTAGGAGAAAACAAAGGGGTGCAGTATTCTCTGGGAGCCTTATACCTCCTTCTGTCCATCTTTCAGGCTTTGAGGCTATGGCAACCTTTGTACCCTGAATACAAGACTAGATCTCAGTGCCCGAGTGATTGGCTCTGGAAGGGCTTATCCATTCCAGTAGCTTGATAAAACTGGTATACGGAATTGATCCGGAGGCAATTGGGCACTCTTCCCTACGACAGAAGGCTGTAAAGTGGTCCTAGGCAGTGACCCCAGTCTCATCCCCTTGGGATTAGTGCCGACAAGCCAACAGGAGTTACTTTAGGGAACCCACCCAACTCTCTCCCAACATATTTAAAGATGCTGGAGGACAAAAAGACTCAGCATACCATCTCCACTCAGTCTTGGGGTGAGCCTTTACCTGCATTTGGGAGACTTCCCTGAACTTCTGTAGGTTACAGAGGAAGAATCCTTTGCTTCCCCTAGACTAGCGGTGACGAACCTATGGTACTTGGGCTGCATCACTGAAAGCTCTAGATGGTCTGCCATCACTGCCCTAGACCGACAGAGCCTGCAATGATACTTCTGCTCTCAGGGACACCCGCATGACACCAGTGTTGACGGGCTGAGGGGATACTGCACTGGAAAGGCTGTGTACTTGTGTGGATTTGTATGGTTCACATGATTCGCCTCACTTTGAGGCCAGGTGGTAACTAAGAACCTAATGAAAGTTATAGATCACATGCCTTAGAAGAGACATAGATTTTTACTTAATTTCTGGTCCCTAGAAATTCATCTGTGGGGTAATTCTAGGTTAAGGACTTCTATACCAGAGATATGAGCACCAGGAACAGAGGTTTTTGGCTTTCTTCTCTGAACTATAAACGCCAATATGTTCTCATTTACTGTGTTTGCTATTGGTTTCTCCATTTATACTCCATGAAGTATTTAGTGCTACAAAGACAATTTTAAAATATATATATTCTTTCTGTTCCTAGAGTCATGGGATGTTATTACACTGGGATAATTTCTATATCCTCTAGAACAGTGAGTTATTGAAACCTTTTTTTTTTTTTTTTGAGACAGGGTCTCGCTCTGTAGTTCAGGCTGGCCTTGAACTTGTGGCAATCCTCTTAGCTCAGCCTCCTGAGGGTAGGGATTACAGGTGGGTGCCACCATGCCCGATTTGAAACATTTTGTTTCGTCATGTTATTCATCTCAATTTTCTGTTCTCAGTACTTTTGGTAGTTCTATTTTTTTAGTGCTATTATTCTTCCAGGTTATGAAGACATGAGCATTAGCATGTACATCTGTAAGAATAAAATATTAAAGCAAAAGTCCTAAATCAAAAAGAATTACTGTAAGAAATAAAAGAAATACAGCTATTCGATGTTGCGTTAGTTTTATCAAGATACACTGGTGTTTAATTTGTAAATATTAAACAAGGTTTTATTAGTTTCATAATATACTTTATTATACAACTATAAAATTTTTACCTTTTTTCATTTAAGAACGCAGAAATGCTTATAACTTACATGGTAACTTTCATTTAGCATCTAGAAGACAATACTTTCACCTTTCAAACTTGCTTTGTAAATTGCACATTTTTAGGAATGGTGGGAGTATTTTACATTTTATGAATACTAACGCACACTACTTCTCAGTAATTTATAACTCAAGGAGCTTTATAATTTGATTTATGAACAGCTCTCAAATTCTCACTGGCAGTTCATACAACTATGAGTACATTTTCTGGCCAGATGACTCAGTATTTTGCCACACGACTAATCAGTGAAAACTGTACAGGTGAAATCCATTTGGATAATAAACACTTCCCAAAACCTGTCGGCAAAGCATCATAGATAAAATCAATTATATTGATATCACTAAGCCCCTAAACTCAGCAAATTTCTTGAAAACTCTGTAATGTTCATAGACATAAAATTTTTTTCACAGCATTATCATGGATTCTGCAGCCTGGCAAATCCATAGGATAACAAATCTCAGTTGGGCCTTAAAACTTGTAAAATGTTGAAAGAACAGTCGGAAGTACCTCTATTTGAAATATTTTGTTAAGATGATTTCTTTAAATTATTTTAAATATTTTTATTGTGCTAAAATGAATACAAAGTCCTTTTCTCCAGGTATATTTTCTGAAAATAATATTACTGAAAATCACAGTTTTTTTCTTCCCTGTTGGAGACCACTACAAAGCGGCTCTGAGCAGGATTTAAATTTTACTAATTGGCTTTCTGTGTTTTATCTGTGAGTCTGTCCTAGGCCTCGGCCCCTTGCCTGGCAGTGGGAGCTGATTCATAGTAAGTGAACCTCTATGAATCCCTAGTCCTGGCTGAGGCCTGTAGTGCCTGTGAGGCCAGAGATACCTCAAAGGGCAAGATAAGGCCATAGCTGGGGACACTTAGCTC
The DNA here is from genome assembly GCA_004027295.1 of Dolichotis patagonum. Taxonomy (NCBI): domain Eukaryota; kingdom Metazoa; phylum Chordata; class Mammalia; order Rodentia; family Caviidae; genus Dolichotis; species Dolichotis patagonum. The sequence continues at coordinate 22,740 of PVJX010014429.1, read as the reverse complement.
CAGCCCAATTAACAAGATAGAGACTGCAGCTGCAGGAATTATTCCTACAGTCTCACTCCTACCATGTCTTCATAAGACAGCTCTACTGAATTGACTTGATTCATTACTTAGAGACATCCTTGAAGTGACTCCCAAGGTCCTGCTCATTGCCTGCACTTTCCTCAGTTCTCCGCCCCTTGCTGTTGAACCTAATAAGGTGGGCTAATCCAGAGACGTTTTTTGTTTTAGCCCTCAGAGTCTCGAGCTCAACTAAAGGGTTTTGACCCTCCTGGATCCCTAAAAAATCATACAATTGTCTCTTTTTTATTAACCTCTGCCGTACACTCGTTTGGGAGATCAGGGATCTAGGTCAGGACCCAATACTTCTCAAACTCAAATATTAAAAAAAAAAAAAAGGAATAGCAATTCATCGACACTATGGCTTTTCTGATTCTAGTGGCTGGAAATCGCCAGGTTTCTAAGGTTGCACTAGGTTAGGTGAGTTTTCCCAGATGCTGGCGCTCCTTTGCCTTTCAGTTCACGCACAGGTCGATAGTCCCACACCAGCGTGACTTCTAATACTTCACTGCTAGAGCTGTTCTCACTGGATCTTTTCGTCTCCGAGAGGGTAATACTGCACTGTAATGTCTTTGCGTGGTTACCAATTGTATCCCTAAGTCCGCAAAGGTTTGCAAGAAGCACACAAGCCTGGACTACGGCATTTCTTATCTTTCCTCACAGTCATTCTTCCAGTCTAGACATCAGCGGTCAGGGCTGGGGGGAGAAGACCGGGGAGGAGCCATCGTCACTAGTGGTCAGGCTCCGTCCCAGCCCTGCACCAAAAGGAACCACTGAGAGCAGCAGACCAGGGACAAATGGGGTCCTGTTGCTGAGCACAGATTCCCAGGAGGGCTGTTCGTTCCCTTTTTCCAGTTCTGCCTCTCTCTCTGTGGGCTGTCTCTGAAGTGCCTGAGAAATTTCTTCTAATACCCTAGACAAAAGGATCGTGATTGGCCTTCCCCTGAGGCTTTAATTGCTTGTCAACCCCTCAGCTATTTTCCCAAGGACTGTAGCCAGTGAATCTTCTTTCTGCACTTCTCTGACTCCCTATGCAAACCATTTTCCCTGGTTTTCATCTGGAGGGCCCCAAAGATCAGTTTTCCATGGTTTCTAGAGGTCCCCAGCAGCCAGCGCTCAGTCTGCCGCCTTCCCAGCCTCCAATTCTGCTCCCCCTGTGATCCCCCACTGCATGCTCTTTGCTTTCTCCCAGTTCACAGGTGGAAGCTGCCTCCTGAGCTCTGACCCCGATTAGTCCCGTAATTTCTCTTTCTTAGGTATTTCCTCCACTTCCATGACTTCAATTTTGTGTTGATGACTCCCACACCTGTTTCTGGTTCTAACTCTCCCACTACATTTCCATGCTCTTTCAGCATCTTTTCACACTGAAAATCCTGACAGTTCTACCTCAGTGAATCTGTGACAGTTTGTCATTTTTCTTTCTGAAACGGTTTCTCCACCCTGGCTTAAAATCTGAGTCATCTTTAATTCCTCCCTCAGCTGGCTGCATACAGCATGGGGGGGTGATTTCCCCTTTCTGATGTTTCTGCCTGGTCCACAAATTAGAAAGTCTGTGCTATAACTTGCTGTCGACAAGAAAGTACCGTGGAAGACTTTAGCCTCTGGTTTCTGTGCCAGACTTGATAGAGGCCAGTTCTCTCCTGCCCATGTGGGGAGCCTGGAGTTCCTCCAGGCCGGGTAGGTATGTGAGTTAGGGGGCCATGGACCATCCTGGCCTTGAGACAAGCTGTGTTCTTTAATCTGACCTGACCCGAATAAAGTCAGTATTTTAACACCTTGGAATCTTGTGTTTATTCCCAGTTTGGTTTAAGAACCTCAAAGAAGAAGGGTTGTGGGAGGGGCCATCTCATACACATCTGACAGCAAGCTCTCCTGGCTCTTCTGTTCCTGTCTTCTCGTGGCTGACAACGCTAACTTACGGTAATAAAAAGACAATGAATTATACACACTCTTCCATGATTTTTTATTTCTTGGTGTGAGGCATTATGGTTATAGACCATCCTTTTTGATTCCTATCCCTAAACTTCAAAATCTTTTGTGACTTTTACACGAAGAATGAAAAAGGTACAAATTCCTTCCGGAAAAATAAAAATTCTACTAAATTAACTTCCAAAAAGGATCAGCGGACCGATTTAACATTCATTGATTCCACAATGCATCACACAGGGGAAAAAAAAGCAGTTAACGACATGTCATTATTTGGGAAAGGAAAAAAATAAATTAGAAGCACATCAGAATACAAAAAAAAGTACATCAGAAAACAAGAACCAAATTCCAATTCTTTAAAAGATTTGGTTTGCTCACTATCACTATTCTTAGGGTAACTGACACACACACACACACAAATCAAAATGGGTGCACAGGAGAGAAGGATCTGCAGCATTTGCTGCCAACAGAAATAAATGAAGCTCTGTGTGCACTTGAAACTTATAAACAGCTGTGCCAAGACTCAGGATGATAACTGAGCCAAAGTGATAGCTCAGAGAACCATGACTGCTATTTAGTTGCTTTTTGTTGTGAAAAACGCAGAATTTGGGGCAAACTGGTTTCTCTGCTGTGTCTGAGGTCTTTAGACCTGTTTGTGTTCAAGTTCACCTAAGCCGTTTCAGTTCACTTACAAATGTTAGTCAATTTAATCAAGAAGCAAGAGAAGATGACGCCCCAAATTTCACTAGTTATCTTCGTCTGATGTTTGCCAAAGGTCGATTCAGCGTTGCTGTTTAAATGACCGCACCGTGCGCATGTTGAAAGGTGTGGTTTTTTTTCCTGGGCCCCGCATAATGGACAGGAGCCCAGTTCCAGCCTGCAGAGGGCTGCAGCAGCGGGAAACCTTGAGCTGTGTGCATGGGTTGCAGTGCCGCCTGCCCTCGGGGTTAGTGCACCCCATTCTAGCGTGCAGAGGAGGACGGGGATGAAGGGCCCCTCTCTCCACACTGCCCGCAGGCAGGTCCCATCCACCTTCCATCCTGTGCCTGAATCAGGAGAGGTAACACGCAGCTCCAACCACGTCAAGTTTGCGCAAACCCGCTGCAGTAAGAAACCCTACCCACCGTCCTCCCTGTGTGTGACTAGCATGCTTTAGGGCACCTTTCCGAGCTGCTTACACCTGGTACTCTGTCACCGGCTTTCAGAGCAAACATTATCGGTTAAGTTTTTATTCAGACCCGTGTAGTAGACTTTGGGTAGTTAGAAAACAACACTGATTTTGAGATTCCTACAGACATGCAAGCCCAGCAATAGGATTAATTTTTGCATTGCTTTTCAGAATTTCAAATTATTTTATATTTTTTAGACTCTTAAATACACTAGAAACGAATCCAATCTAATTATTAGAAACTTCACAAATGCAGTTGTGTGTCGTTCCTACAACTGCAGTTGTTTCCAGCAAGTAAAGGAAGCCGAGCCACGGTCTTCCCAAACTGGACCCGGTCGGGCCGAGCAGAGGCCGCAGAGCGCACGCTGCAGCGTCGAGGGGGCGCCCTGGGCTCCCCCAGACCCCGCGTGGGCCCTGACCCACAACACTGCTAACGGTCCCGCCGCCGACCGCCACGCGCTCTGCAGCGGCAGGAACGCGGGGCGCGCGGCACTGTGTGCGCCAATGCGACCGAACACGGCCAAGCAATTTCTCCTGGAACGCGGGTACACCGACCCCAACTTCCTCCGCGCACCAGGTCCCCACAGCTCCAAGGACACCCCCTCCCTGCAAGTGCACTAAACGGGTCTGGGAGTGAGGCCGACGCGGGGGCGCGGGGGCTCGGGTGTCCGCTTTCCCGCGGCCGACAGTGTCAGGTCAGGGCGGAGCGGCTGGAGTGCGCAGCCCGGGCGCTCCCGGCGCGGAGGGGTCCCCCTTCCCGGGAAGACCCCCAGTGCTCACCCGGCTGCATCCTCCAGAGCCCGGCCGCCCCGGCGGGCGGGGGCGGGGCGCGGGCAGGTGGGCAGCGCCTCGCGCGCCCCGGCTCCTGGGCGCCCCCTGACGTTGGGCGCCTCGCACTTCGGCCGAGGGCGCCGGACAGGTGCATGCACGCGCCCAGGCGCGGGACGCGGGGCCCGCGGGGGCGAGGCGCTCAGACCCGGGATCAGCGGGCGCCCGCCGTCTGCGCAGCCATGTCCGCGCGCCCGCGCCACAGCCGTGATGTCACCGCCCCCGCCCCGCCGGCCACGTGCGCCCGGCCGCGGGGATGTTCGGGCTGGCGGCGGACGCCGGACCATGCGCGGGGCCCGGGCGTCGGCGGGCGCGTGGGCGGCGCCGCTCCTCCCCACTCGCCGCGTCCCCGTCCCCGGCGGGGCTGCGCTTGGGGGCTGCGCACGGACCGCGGCGGGGGCGCCCGCGCGGGGCGGGGGAGTGGGAGCGGGAGGGGCCGGGCGCCTGCCACCCCGGCGCTGCCTCGTCGCCGGCTGCTGAGTCATGGCGAGCGCTCCCCGCTCCTCGGGCCAGCTCGTCTAGCGCGGGGCGCGCAGACGCTGGGCCGGGCGCGGGGCCGCGAGCGCCAGGCAGGACGCACTGAGCCCCGCTGCGCCCCGCTGGGGCCCGAGCCCGCCGCCGCGCCGCCCGCGCCTTGCCCGCACCATGATCGCCGCCGCCTTCCTCGTGCTGCTGAGACCCTACAGCATCCAGTGCGCCCTCTTTCTTTTGCTGCTCCTGCTAGGCACCATCGCCACCATCATCTTCTTCTGCTGCTGGCACCGCAGGCTCCAGAAAGGGAAGCATCCAATGAGATCGGTCTTCTCGGGGCGCTCGAGGAGCCGAGGTGAGCCCGCAGCCTGCGCCCCCCAGCCGCTGCCCGCGCGGGCGCCGGGCCCTGGGGCCCTCACCACCTTCCTCCCGGACCCTGGACTGCGGAGCCCGGCGAGGCCGAGGCCTGGGAGTGGGGAAACCGTTTTCGGGGTCACTTTACTACCATCCTGAGGGTAATGAGACCGGGGCTGCGGCAGCCTCGCTTTTCTCATCCTTCGCCTGGGCTTCGAGGGGAGAAAGTAAGGCGTGGAGATCTGGGGCCCCAGCGTCCCAGAACTTTGCCCGAAACTTCTCACTGAGAAATCACCTTAGAGACCCGAGGTCCGGCCCCCAACCCACCCCTGCCCGCTGACTGTGGTCCGGTCCTCCATCCAGGTAAGTCGTCAGTAACTCTGCGGGTGAAGAACAAGGAGTTAAAGGTCTCGTTTTCTCTTTTCTCCCTAGATGCTGTCCTGAGATCGCACCACTTTCGTTCTGAGGTAATTTATTTAACGCGCACCCTCAAGGTCAGAAGTTCTCTTTTCCTGAGCACCAGTATCCATCACACGCGTGTGGAGGAAGCAGTAGCAGACTGAAAGGCAGCCTGCTGTCCCCGAGATCAGTGACAGGTTTCTTTTTAAGGGCGTCCACATTGGTGCCCCCCCCCCACATGTCCTAACACATTCTCCCTGTGTCGGAGTCTGTATTAGAAGGGAGAGACGGCCCTAAGCTGTGGGGTGGATGTCGGCTTAGTTCAGGATCCGCAGTTTGCAGTGGAAGCGTTCGCTGGTTTGTCAGATGTCTGCTATAATTGTGTCCTTGGGTAAACGACAGAAAAGCTTTTAGGAGGTTGGTGCAGAAGCCTTCGATCTACATGCATTTCACGTTAGATTTCCAGGGTTATAGTTGTATTCTCTCCTAAAGCATAGTGACATCATATTGGTGATGGAGATTTAATGAGTATGCTTAAATGCTTGTGCTAGCTGCCACGCTCAGAATGAGGAGCAGGTGACCTGGGCTCTGTGATAAGGTGACCCTTCGGTAGGACCAGCTCCGAAAAACTGGCGAAAAACAGCACAAGCTGTCTGGACTCAGGGTTCCTTCAGGGGTTTGCAGAGCAACCTCTGTTAGCAGAATTTCCCATTTGGGGGCAAGTTGCAGGCAGCCAGGCATGGCCCGTGCTGTCTGATACAGTTTACACGAAAGAGCAAAGACTACATGGTCACACACCCTCTGTGTGCTTCCCATGTACCCATGCTTATTTCACATTTGATTTCACTACCCTGGATGTTTCATTGGATTCTGGTTGCTGAAAAGCTGTGACCACATTTATTATAATGTTGCACAGTGAGTAACTGTACTGCACATGGCTCTGACTGTGAGAAAGTTGTGCCTAATTTAGGGTTCGGGAGTGAATGCATTAACTTGTCAGGTAATCAGAAGTTCTGTGCCTTGCTTTATGCTAACTAGCTGTGTTGTGCTGGGAAAGTTCCTTCGGTTTCCTTAGGCTCAGCTTCCCTAGCTGTAAAATAGCGCCAGTAGTGCCTTGCTGGGCTGTGTGGAAGAGATGACAGGAAATTATGGTTGAAAGTATCAGTTCAGAGCAGACGTTCAGTATTTGGTGGTCCTTACTATATTTCATAAAACTTATCTTGAAATGCATAGAAAAAAACGTGCTTGTAAATTTTTAAGTCTTTAGAAAATTCGTTCAAGTTAATGGGATACAACGCAAAGCATATCTGTTTGTGAAGTGACAGTTCAGGAATATCTGATTGATTCAGGAAAACATCTCATTTAGATTGATGAAAAGTAAGTAGCGGTCAAGATGCAAACATCCAAATGCAAGGTTTCAATTTGAAAACAGCACCAATCCACATACGTAAATGGGAGAGGGAGTCATAATGCTGTTGTGGGTGATTGCATCCGCCTCAGGCCTTTCAGCTAGAGCCCACATGGAAAGACAATGGGAATGTCTTGTTTAGTTATTTTTCCATCAAAAATTGGTCCTGAGCTTGCATTTGGTTAGGAAAGCTGAGTGAGGGCTTTTGTCGAATGCCTTATCTCCTTCCTCAGGATTGCTGGTGTGATTCGATGTTCTTGCATGTGTTTAGTATCTCTCATCTGTTAGCCTGTGAGCTCCTGGAGGGCAGGGACCCTGACTCTTTTCAGGGTGAACCCACTCTTCAGAGTGGGCTCTTAATAAACATGTCCTGAATGAATGAAAACCATCTCTTGGTTAGTTGCTGTAACAGGGCCAGTAGAACTCAGAGCCTGGCAGAGGAGAGAAACAATCTCACGTCTTCTATGATCTTATCGGGCTTTTAAAAATTGCCCTGAAGTTTGTACTAAAGTATAAGTCAGTAATTATAACAAATGGATTTAGTTTGAATATTTTTTCCTGAGAAAATTAAATGCAGTATTAGCTTAATTTGTTGATGGGCCACCCATCAACAAGTTCGTTTGGTAAGCTACTCAAAGAGAGTTTTTTCTGTGTCTTGTTTCTCTTGAAATGCCATTTGTTACAAGAGTGTACCTCTGCATTTATTTGGACTCTAGGGTATTAAAGTTAGAACTTGAATAGCGCAGTGGATATTCTTGTTGGCATTTAGAAGCAGCTCTTGTAAAACAATTACCAACGAAAATATTTTGATTTTCTGACAAGTCATAATCATATTGAAATAAGATGTTAGTACTTCTTATTATTCATTACAATCTAAGTAAGTAGATAATTTACATTTAGCATTTTCAGTGTGGTCAAGTGAGGAAAATGAGTGTAGGATACGCTGACTCACTTTGAAAGTGAAGGAGCCTTGGGAAAGCCCTGGAACAGACTGTAGCAGCTAGATGAGCACTTTGCAGCTTCCCTTGGCCAAGGGTACTGCCTGTGTCACCTTTGTGTTGTCCACATGCCCAGGTGAGAGTCCAGGTGGGCAGGAAACCTCAGCAGGTTTGTTTCCAGGTAGTGAGATAAGTCCTTCTCCCCACTCACTCTTTATTTCCATATACGCAGAAACTTCTCTTTATTGCCTTTTTATTAGTGCTGAAACTTTCAGTGAGAACATAGGACAATGTGGAATAATTTGTGCATCTAGCAAGGCCTGAACAGATAAAGTCCAATTAGACATACATGTCTTGTGTGTCTTACACAAAACTTGTATTTTGGTTTGTTTTGTTCTATTCTAAATGATAATGAGATGATTTCACATCCATTGGTTGTGCTAGGACACAGTCTAGCAACCAGATGTTCATTCTGGCTTCTAGAATTCAGAAGTACACTTTTAGGGCGGGGACTGTACCTTGTACAGAGTGCTTGCCTAGCATGTGTGAGGCGCTGGGTTTAATCCCCAGTACCACCAAAGCAAGAGGAGCGCGTGCCCTTCCTGAAGACTTAGGATACTTTATGCTTTAATAGTGGCTTTAAACAGTGGTAGCCGTTACCTTAGATCTCTGTGGTGGAAATTGGGTAGTGACAGTCTTGATTTTAAGGAAATTTTAGAAAGTGATATGGGGCAAGTAAGGTATTTTAGATTATAAAGAAGACCTTTAGGAGTATGTCCTAGAATGAACACAATTATAATGCCTTTGAGAATACCCACAGTGAATAGTGGTAAGTGATCCCTATTAATCAGCTCCTTAGAATAAAGGAGGCCTTGTTTGATACAAGGATGGGGGAAGAATGTATTTTCCCTCTGTCATTTGAGTGAATATCTTTACTAGTTCAGGGAAAGGAGCCAAGAATGTTGGCACATTCTGCTAGGTTGTACCGATGATGGTGCACGCATGCACGTCCCATCAGGTGGTTTGGAGCATTGGTGGGCCTGTGCATGACTACCAGTTCTACCCTCAGTGGTATAGGCTGCCCGATGGGACAGTTACGCACGTGCCACTTGATGGATCAAGCCACCCAGCAGCAAGACATACAAATTATGGCCCTGTCATAAATGTGTGAAACACCTAGAGTCCCATAGCAAGGTAAGGACTAAGACAAAAGTCCCTGGAGAAATTCTGTCTCTCAGCACAGCATGTAGAGAAAGACACCCAAAATCCTCAGTGAAAGGAACAAGCTGATGGGCTGGGGATTTAGCTCAGTGGCTTAAGTGCTTGCCTGGTAAGCGCAAGGTCGTGAGTTCAATCCCCAGTACCAAAAAAAAAAAAAAAAAAACAAGCTGAGTTTTTGGTGGACATTCCTTAGAAAACCAAAGAGATAAATTTGTTCATTTTTTCCTAGTGATTACCCAGATGAAATGGACAGTCCATCCAGGTGCTTCTGTACTGAGGTTCCCAGAGTGTCCCTGCCCCAAGCCATGGACAGAAAAGTAGCCACGCTCCACAGCTTCTGATTTCTTTTGCATCTTTCATTAAGAATTATCTAATTTAAATGTTTATATGTGTCAAAACTTCACATGGTACCCTGTAAATGTGTACATTTTTAAGATATCAGTTAAAAAATAAGCTTAAGTTTTTAAAAAATGTGAAGTGTATTGGGTTAGGGAAAATAATACTTTATCATTGAGTTATCCTTTATAAATAGCTTATTATAAATACATAATTTTGGGGGGAGAGTCAAATTCTAGGTCTAGATTAATTTATGTCAGTTAACTCAGAAGTAATCACTACACATGATGTGATGTTCATTTCGTGTCACTCAACTTAAACACATTCATTTTTTCTTCATGCGGACTGTGTCAGACAGTAGAGCTCACGGAGGGTCTGAGACACAGCCCTGCCCTTCGTGATTACTTCGAGGTCACTGTCAGCATCAGGGCTGAAATTTTAGTTATTGGTTTCCTCTGTTACGGTAACTGAGCTGCTGTGCTGCTTCTAAGTGTGAGTCACAGGTGTGAGGGGAGCGTTGGAGGTTGTGGGGCACAGTTGTCAGCCAGTGCGTGTGTAGAACACACACCTTGTTCCTAGAGCACTTCGTACCGGCGTCGGTACTAACATACCATTAGCCCTTGCGTTGCAGGGGGCAGAACAAGAATGCTGAAAGCAAGTAGGGGAAAACCCTTATTTTTCCTGCCAGTTAGATGCAGCCTAGATTAAAGTTGGAACAAAAGCTTCTGTCAGAGTAGTCTGAATTGGTCTAACCTTAGGCTCAGTGCCGGCTTTCTTTGGTGTTTTGATGGTAAGAGGAGTCCTGGGCAGTGACAGGTGTGGGAGGCTCCGCTCCAGCCCTCTCTAGCTGATGTCTCTCAGGTCTTTGACAACGTTTTCATTAGTCATGGAGTGTGTTGAGTGTTTTTTTTCTATTAATTAAGTGCATCGGCACCTTTTAGGTTTTAAGTTTTCGAAATGTGTGTATTGGCCTTTCAGCTTCTTCCTGAAAATTCTTCTACAGTAATGACTTTGGATGTCTGCCCCTCATCACCTCCTCAGGCCTGTTCCTCAACTCTCACCCTTTGTCTCCTAACTCATGGGGAGCATGAATACGTCAGAGAGTAACTCCTTCAATTTCTGGTTCCTCAGGCTAACCCACATCTTAACCCTTCCTCCTCAATCCAATGGAAAATTTGCCTGTCCTGCTACTCGTTATTTTATGTCTGTATTGTGAATTGTTGTCTTCCTATGTCTTGGAGGATATTCCATTAGTTACCCCTTCCTCCTGTTTTGTCGTACATTGCCTCTCTGCCGATTCCACTAGCTCTTGGGAAGAACAGTTTCTTGCAAAGGGCCTTCTATTTGTTGTGTCCTATTCTTCACCTTGCATTTGCTCCCTAGTGTAATGTGATCTGCCCACTGCTGCTGTGCTGAAAACCACTTACATTAGCTCACCATTCACTTCCAAACTGCTGATTCAGTGTCTTTAGCTTAATTGATCGATCTCCTGTTTGATGCTGTTGGCCACTGATTCTTCTTGAAACTTCCTTCCTGATTTTTGGAAAACATCCTGGTCTCCTTCCTCCACAGTCTTTTCTTGGTCCTGGATCCCTCCTTTCTTGCACTGGATCTTCTCACTACTTACATGATGATATTCCCTGTCTTTGGCTTAAAAAAACCATTAAATTTTCCAAGCTGGGCTGTCTTTTGTCTTTAAAAAAAAACAGCCTTATAAAGATAGAATTTACATGTCATACAGTTCATCTGTTTAACATATATAATTAAGCAGTTTTAATATATTCACAAGATTGTGCAATCATCACCACAATTTAATCTTCATTTCTCTTCATGCTGCAGGAAAAACCACACCTATCAGCGGTTAACCCTCCCCTGTTCCCTTCTCTTCTCCGCCCTCCAACCCTTGGCAACCACTAATGTATTTTCCGCTGTCTATTTGCTGGGCCTCAGTTATGTCTGTTCAGATTTTGCTCGTGGGATCTTACCATACTTTACTGTTTTATTTGCCCCCATGTGATGGTTCCTTGGAGTTGAGCCTTGTTGAGGCTTCCTTGTGCTGTCCCCCCCCCCTTTTTTTTTTTGCAGTACCAGGGATCGAACTCACGACCTTGTTCTTGCCAGGCAGGCGCTTATGCCACTGAGCTAAATCCCCAGCCCCTTTTCCCCCTTTTTACATGGATGTACCATAGGCCACTCAAACTGAGAATGTCCAGAATCGAAATCACTAGAGCTACCATTTCTGCTTCCATTTTAGAGACTGACACTACCCTTAAACCTGCCTCCCCTAATAACTGCTCAAACTGAAGAGTGGACGACATCACAGACTGTCACCTCATTCATCCTGCCGTCTTTTCTTAATTATCTCTTAACTATCTCCACATTTCTCGCCAGCGCTGTGTGCTGTTGTTGGTTTGCCTCTGGATAGACTGCACCTCCCTACAGTATGTCCGCAGTAATTTAATGAGGGTCATTCTGAAGCCAAATTCTTTTTCTTTTTTTTTTTCTCTTGGTACTGAGGCTCGAACTCCCGACCTCGCACTTGCCAGGCAGGCACTTAGGCCGCTGAGCTTAATCCCTGGCCTTTTGAAGCCAAATTCTTAAACATTCTTAGCAGCGGTGGAGGCGATCAGATTTAAATCACTGAAAACCTGCGTCAACATGGGTTAATAATGCACAGGGATTTACGTTGTTTCAGAATTGGCTGCAGGCGTCTGTTGAGCTCCACCTTGTCACTGCTGTGCCCCGGTCTTCCTCAGTGCTGGGTGGCCTGCACAGTTGTGTGCGTCCTGCCACAGTTTAAGGTAGGCAGTGGGGAAGGGCAGTGCCAGCCAGAGGTGTGAACCAGGAAATCCCAAGCTTCGCCGGAAGGGGTTTGAGTTCTGTTTCCACTTCCCTCCAGTGGCCAGAGTGTTGTGAGGTCACTTTTCGCTGCCAAGGATGCGGAGCACAGGTGCTTTTACCTCTCCAGCGTCTTTAGTAGAGAAGAAGCTATAGAGAAAAGCTGTGTTTCTCCCTGTGTAGGCTTTCCCACTTGCACCAAGGTAATGCAGATTTATCCTTTTAGTATAGTGTAATGTCCAGGGGACCCCTATGCTGATGTCCTCCTGGTAGGTCCAGTCCATGATGTGTTCACACTTGGTAATTCCCCAAATGGACCCAGGCCTTTCAAGGGTTTTCTTCTTCCAAATAGTTGTCCATATTGTCACATATAGGGAATTCACATGAAACAACCTAGTATGGAATTGATCTGAGCAGGATGAGGAGGGCATTACAGGTCTTCAAGACCAGACATTAGGGAAGCCGTGAATGGCTGTCATAATGTCTCGCATTCTCCTCGAAACAGCTGTCCATACCTTCAGGGTTTTCTTATTTCCAGTTGAGAAAACCTTTTTCCATCCCTTTCCTCTCTGTTTCTACTTGCACTCGTGCTCTTTGTTCACTGCTCAGTTCATAAGAAAGCTTCACAAAGAAATTGCCTCAGCTCCTTCCTCTTACTAACAGTTGAGGGTTTTGTTGTCTCCTTTATAAGACTGTGAATCTGGAAGGAAACATCAGTTACTAGTCCATAGCCCAGTGTCTGGCACATACCATAGTGGTACTTACTAGATGTTTGTTGAATGAATACTTCTGTCAGCTAATTAGTTATGGATTTTTATAACCTTTCAAATATCCTCTCTTCTCTAAGCGAAGACAAGCAGATTCTTGTCATTTTTAATTTTAGAAACAGTCACAGTTATGCCTTAGTCAACACATCCAATGTTTATTTCAAAGATACACAGATTTAGGCAATTTTTAAAATAAGCTGAAAATATCCCTTGATACGTTTTATTAAAAGAATTTTCATACTTTGTGAGTTTTGAACAGTAATTTTATTATTTGATGTTTTATTTTACTTTGTAATTAAAATCAATATAGGCATGTATTGAGTTACATATTGATATATCTTGTAACCATTTTACCTTATAACCAGTATTGCCATCCAGTTGCAGTGCCTGAATTTCTGTTTTGCAAAGGAGCATTGCACAATAAATTTAAGAGGAGAGATTCAGAGCCTGACGCCAGGGGAGGTCTGAGGGGCACCCTGGCAGTCTGCTCAGCCGGTTCTGAGAAATGTAGCAGCATCTTTGAATGAAGAGCATCATAAATGGCACAATCAAGATAAACACAAGATACCGTTTTATTTTCTTAATCTTAAAAATATGCATGTAATTGTTTGAAGTGTGTGTGTGCGGGTGTGTGGTACTGGGGGTTGAACTTGGGCCTTCATACTGAGCTGTACCCCTAGTCCTTACCATTTTTGTTTTGAGACGCTGTCTCATTGAATTTTTTAAGCTGGGCTGGAACTTGGGATCCTTCTGCTTCTGCCCCCCAGAGTTTTGAGATCACATCTGTGTACCACCACACCTGGTTTAAAACACAAATTTTGCCATTGTCTTGTGGGGTTTATAATGAATATGGATTGTTTTTCAGTGTTGGGGGTTGAACCCAGAGCCTCGCACAGGTGAAGCAAGCACTGAGCCGTGTCCCTGACCCTCAAGTGTGCAGATGCTGATGGCTGTGGTGTAGAAAATGATGGGGAAGTGTGTGACTGCACGCTTTACATTGTATCTGAAGTGCATTGAGGAGTTAGGTCTGCCTGTTTTAATCTCCAGAGTAACCAACAGAAATAATGCAAAATCGCTAGGTAAACTAGAAATCTGGAGCATATCCAGATGATCTGAAGAAGACAGGAAAAAGGGAACACAGGCCCCCAAATGGAGGAGATAGTGTGAAAGTAAATAATAAGATTTTAGAACTAAATCCAGCTGTGGCAGTAACAACATTAAACGTTGATGGACTAAACATTCTCGTTAAGAGACATATATGTGGTATTTACAGGCAATTCTTTTTTCTTTTTTCTTCTTTTTTTGGTGGTACTGGGGATTGAACTCCAGGACCTTTGTACTGAGCTGTAATAGCAGCCCACTTTTATTCTTTTACTCTGTGATGAGCTCTCTAACTAGCTAAGTTGCCCAAGCAGGACTGGAACTTTAGTGCTCCTATTTTAGCCTCCAGTGTGCTGGGGTTGCAGGCGTGCGCTGCTGTCGGACGCTGATGGGCGGTGAAGAGGGACTTTGGGTAAGAAAGCTTCTTTCTGAAGCTTTCTTAAGAGGAGTCAGGGCCAGCCTGGGCAACAGAGTAAGACCCTAATCTCAAAAACAGACAAACAAAACACATGAAACTGGACAAATAGAAAAACATAAATAATGTAGACAACAAGCACAAGAAATTTGGAGCAGCTCTGTTAATATTAGATAGTGAGGCAGATATTATTAGCAGAATGAAGGGCATTTCGTAATGATGGAAGGAACAATTGTTTGGGAAAACTTAACCATAACTATGTTCCCACCCAGTGAGAGACCCCTCTAGATGGCATGAACTAAATACTGTCAAAAGTTAATGGAGAAATAGACAGTAGTGTATAATGCTGGTGAGCAGTTTTCTTTTTTTTAAAGTCTTGCATTTAAAAGAAAAATGTGTGAAACCCAAGGCACCACAACCAATACCAGATTTTTATGAAAACAGTTTATATTGGGGGAAAAATGGGATCTGGTTTCAAAACACAGGTGGTGAGCATTTTTGAAACGTTTTTCTATTGTCCGTTAGAATGTCTGCAGAGAGAATGAAGAGTAGTTGATCTAAATAACCCTATCAGCTTGATTTAATATCATCCTTCTTAGAAGTCCTACCATGCTCCTATTCTTCTACTACCATTGGTTCTATCACATTGTGTCTTATTGCGATTTGAGTATGTGTGATAGTTTAAACAAAATTTTTCTACCGAAAATGAGATATTATAGTACCCATTGATCATTTTCTGTTATTCGGTTCAGAAAGCCCTGTAATTCTTTCACTCTTTGCATGGCTTTATACTATTTTGTTATGTTTGATATTATTATATTTGAAACTATGCTCAACTATAGCAGAGTAAGAGATATGGTGTTAGCTACTGTTGATGTCCAGTTGACTTAATGTAAAGTACTATGTTGCCTATGTTGTCCTGTTCTGATCTGCTCTGTACGGCTCTCTTTTGCTTTTTTCTCTTTAAAATAAAATTTAAAAAAATAACCCTATCAGCTCTTAAACTAGCTGATATTTAAGACCACCCTACTCACATGACTCAGTGAAATCATACAGTTACATTTTCTGATTAGAGAATTAGAAATCAATAACAGTAACATCTTTAGCAAAACCTTAGACCTTGTAATTAAATACCATGCTTCAAAATCATTTGTCAAAATAGAAGCCATAAAGGAGAAGAGAACATACTTTGAACTGAGTGGTAATGAAGGTATAGTATTTTAAATCGTGGGCTGCAGCCTCCACAGTGTAAGAAGGAAACTTAGTTTAAAATTAGTCACAGAGGCAGGGGAATCAAAAGCTTGGGGGTTGGACCAAAGTATGTACACACAAAGTAAGTGGAAAGAAAAACAGAGCTAAGAACAGATATGGAGAAAGTGGACAAAAGACATTTAATAGAGAAAAGAAAGCCCAAGTTGTTTCTTTGGAAAGATCAGCATTGTTTGTCTAATTGTAATGATCAGAACGCTGGTATGAGGAGTGGAGGAGAAATTGTAACTATTGTACAACAAATGTTAAAAGGATAAAACAATGTACTGGATGACTTTATGCCAAAAAGTTTAGCAACTTAGATGAAATGGAAGAACTCCCTGAAAAATAGAACTTATCAAAACTGACCCAAGATGTCAGCACTAACACAGTTATGAAAATAGTGCTGTACACTGCAGATCCTCATGGACACAAGGGGTTTGCTAACTATACTTTGAGAACTGCCACTTTGGATGAATGCAGATTACTGTATATACCTTATGTCCCAGTGAATTGGTTTAAAAATAGAGATGTATATGTATGTGGCAATTTTTTTCCTTCAAGAAGTTTCTCTCACTTGTGCGTGTATCACACACTGCTGGTGGTTTGTCCGAGGCTATGGCGTTTTTGGCGGTATGATTGGAAGCAGTTTCTATTACATTTCCCTTAGATTTATTTCCTATACATTTTTATTGGAAAAGAGATCTGTGTACATCTATAAAAACAAAATAAATTTACAAAATAAATGCAAACAAAATGCAGAAACAATGAAAATGGTCTGGCCACTTTGGAAGAATAGTAGACAGAGATGTAAGGGGAACTTTTTAATCTTCACGTGCCTTTTTTATTTTACTGGTACGTGATCGCAGTCCATAAAGTTTACATGCAGTTTAGGGAGCAGGCGTGTGTACGTAACATGGCTTGGTTGTTTCTTAATTCCCCTACCCACCCGCCTCCCTCCCTCCTTCTCTAAATCTGCTTTCCCATTTTCATTCTGTTTTTATTGTTACCTCTAGTTCATGTTGATGACACATGATATTTATGTTTGTGTTGGTGTTTGATACCTGCAAATGACACGTTTAAGTCTGTTCATCTGTATGTCTGTCTGTCCTGTCTGGCTGGCCTGCTCCTCCTCCTCCTCCTCCCGCTCCCCTCCTTCTCTCTCTTTGGTCCTGAACACAGGTATGTTGTTATCCTTTGGAACTGCTCTGGCATCTTGAGTTTTGACTTCTCACACACCCTGTGCCTCACAGCGACCGGTCACTCGTTTTCCACTGTTAGAACACACACCTGAGCGAATACTTGGTCTCGAGGGAAGGTGTCTGGCTCACAGCTTCACAGCTCACAGTCCAGGATTGGTTGGCCCAGTGCTGTCCTGCGGGGTGAGGACCGTGGTCCACTGTGGGTGTGTCCGCAGTGACCCAAGGACCCTGTGGGTTCCACCACCTCCCTGCAGCCCTGTGCTGAGGACCACAGCTGTATCACACTGACTTTAGGGGACTCTGTACAGCAGCGAGCCTCATCTCCCTCCACCAGGGCAGATTGAGTCTCCCCGAGCTTCCAGCTGGGAGGCCTTCTGACCCTGCGCGGTAGGCTCCGTATACACACTTGGATCGCCTGGCCCGGGAAGCCTTTACTGTTTCTCTTCCTTCCCTTATGTAGTTAGTCCTGGCTCACTGGCTTCTTCAGGTATGGGCCCACCTCAAGGACTGCCTACGACACCTGGCTTTATTGGACTGCTGCACAAAGTTCATCCATCTGATTCATTTATTATCCAACAGTCATCGCTTCTCTGTGTTTGTTATTTATTCATTTACTTTTGTAGCTTTGGGAATTGAACCCAAGGCCAGCCTTTTTGAGACAGGGTCCTTCTTAAATTGCACAGGCTGGGCTCAAACATGCCATCCTCCTGCCTCAGCCTCCTAGAAGGATAGTATTACACACATGTATTACCATGCCAGCTGTCACTGCTCTTTTATAGTGTGTCGGTTTGTTCTTTAACAAACCACTTGGCATTTAGTTCCTCTGACATTGATCCTGTAGGGCACTCCTGAACACAGGTGAGCTGGGCAGTGCTGGCTGGGCAGTGGCTGTGGTGCCCGCTCAGGAGTTTGTGGCCAGCTTCTGGCTGCTCACTGGACCCTGTGTGTGTTCTCTCCTCTCCAGGAAGCCTCCCTGGGCTGGGCTGGGCCGGGTGTGGTTAGCTTTGAGAAGAGCCGGTGTGCCAGGCCTCCTGAGGTCCAGGTTCTGGGCTTGAAAATTTCCCTGCTGTTTTCCCTAGCCGGGTTTTCCACTGTCTTGATTTTCTTTTGTATAGCAATTACTCCCACCTAAAATGCCTAGGCCTAATTTAATTTTTCAAAAACTTTGCCAAGGCCAAGAGAGACAGGGCAGGGGAGGGCGGAGGAGGGCGGGAAGGAGAAGGGGACTGAAGAGGATCGAGGTGTGTTCCATGCCTGCTTCGCTCCCCCCAGTGCACGCAACCAGTGTGTGCTGCGCACCTGCCCTAACCAAACTGCAGATGGAAGACAACTCTGTCGAGGTGTAACTGGGTTCTAGAATATTTTCCATAACCCCAGAAAGGTTGTCAGTGTCTGTGTGCAGTCATAGAGTATGTAGTCCTGTGTGTCTGCGTTCTTCAGGAGCCTCAGTCCTTTGTGTTCATTTTTACTGCTGCATAGTATTTTCATCTATGAATATCCCACGCTGTTGTCTGTGCAGCAGCTGATGGAGTTTCTTCCCAGAGTTTTTCTAGTCTAAGTAATGCCACTGTGAACATTGTGTAAAATCTTTGTGTGAACTTATGTTGTCATTTCCCTTGGGCAGATACCTAGTGGTGAAATGTCTTACTACAATGAGCCTAGCTTTTCAGATATTGTCAAGCTTTTCCAAGTTGCTGTAAAGTTTAATATTCCCACTAGCAATGTGTGAGAATCCTGTTTCTCTGTATCTTTGGAAATATTTGTGACTGTCTGTCTCTTTATTGTAACCATTCTAGTGGGTTTCTGGTAGTTTCAATTTGCAGTTTCCCTAATGATGCTAAACATCTCTCTATGTGCTTGTTAGCAGTTCACATGCCGTCTCCTGTAAAGTGTTCAGATATTTGTCCATTTTAAAATAGGGTTCTTTTCAAGTTATGAGTACTTTATACAGTGTGGATATAAGTCCTTTAATAAATAAGCAATTTATGATATGTGCTTTGTTTTTCCATTTACTTAGCGATGCATTTTTAAGTGCAGAGGTTTAAAATTTTTATAGGATGAGTGGGATGGGATTAAATTTTGGACCTCAGCGCTAAATTTCATCCTCAGCCCTTTTTATTTGTTTGTTTGTTTTTTGAAAGAGGGTCTTACTAAGTCTCTGAGTTGCCCAGGGTGGCCCAAACATGGAATCGAAATCTGCCTCAGTCTTCTGGAGTACTGGGAGTATAGGTGTGTACTGCCTCATCCAGCCAGAGGTTTACAGCTTTTGTAAACTCAGTTTATTACTTATTGCTCTTTATGGTTGTGCTTTCGGTGTCATCTGTGAATTCTTTGCCTGCCATTGCTGATTTAATATCATCTTGTTTTGAAGTCCTACCATGCTTTTGTTCTTCTGTTTCCATTGGTTCTATCCTGTTGTGTCTTACTGGATTTTAATATGTGTGATAGTATAAACAAATTTTTTAAGGAAAATGAGATATTATAGTAGCCATTGTTCATTATTGGTTATTTGGTTTTGAATGTCCTGTAATACTTTCGTTCGCTTGAATGGTTTTATACTATTTTGTTATGTTTGATACTACTGTGTGTGAAGGTATGTTCAATTATTTCAAAGAAAAGAGACATTACCGTAGCTACTGTTGATATCCAGTTGTCTTGTTGTGAAGTGCTGTGTTGCTTACATTGTTTTGTTCTGATTTGCTTTGTTCTGTTCTCTTTTGTTTTATTCTCTGTGAAAATAAAAAAAAGAATTCCTTGCCTTATGCAAGGCAGGAAAATTTCCTACTTTTTTCTGTAAATTTTAGTTCCGGTTTTTAATCTCTAGTTGGTGATCTATTTTGAGTTTTCTCTACATTCTGAATTTGTAAATTACTGATATTCTTATTATTTGATAGAGTTCACCAGTGAGATCATTTGGGGCTGGTGTTTACTTTGTGGAATGATTTTAAGTTATCAATTCAGTTTCTTATTGTATGAGGAACATTATATATTACATTTATGTATTATTTTATAATCTTTTTATATGCTTTAGATGTTCTTTTTCTTCAGCAATCACTTTGGTAATTTGTGTCTGTCTAGGAATTTGTTCATTTAAGTTGTGTAATTCATTGATCTAATGTTGCATATTACATTCCTTTTTAGTCCTTTAATTTCTGTAGAGTTAGTGCCTTCAGATTTCCTTTTGGTTAGTCAGAGAGTTGGGGGTTTCGTTTTCTGTTCTGTGGTGGACTTCTGTGATTGTGCTTGCATCCAAGGCCAAGGCCAGGGAGGTACACAGGGAAGAAGAGGCCACAGGACTGGCCCTGCCCTCTTGGGGTGAGGGAGAAGTTGGATGCTGTGGGCTTCTGTGGGGAACCTGCCTGGGGGTTGCGTAGGGCAGAGCTTGAGAGAACTGGAGTAGAAAACAATGGGAGATTCCTGTGCTTTCTCAAAATCCCTAGGGTTGTTTTTCTCCCCCCTTAAACCAGAGTTGGGAGCTTCTCCTGCAGCTCTCTTCAGAGCCCCCCACCCCCTTCTGTCTTCAGACCAGGGCGAGGCCAAAGGTCAGAAGGGCTGAAAGGTCACAAGTATCAAATGCACTGCAGAGGCTTGGTGTCCTTCGAATTTTGGGCTATTACTTCAATCCACCACCTGTTGCTACTTATTTTTCAAAATCTTACATAGTTCCACACTGCATTCTGTGTATTTTACAGCTGTGTTCAGTGAGGTATACCCATTCTACTTTATTGTGGAATAACATCCACAGTTTGTTTTTAATTATTTTCTTTCCCCACCACCTAAAGCCCAACTTGGTTTTCTCTTTATTTATTTACCTTTTGGAAAATCTTGTAATGTTTTGTCATTTTGTGAAATGTTGCTGTTAGAGATGTATATTGCCACATATGACAGGTAATGTTGAACAATTCTGTTTATCTTTTTCCAGATTTTAGGGATTTAACGTTGGTAATTTTCGTTTGGAAGTTTCTATTTGTTTTGATCTGATCTTATTCTCTACATTTTCTAGATCTTTTTGAGCTTTGAAAAACCAATCGGACTGAGGTTACAGTATGACCTGCAGACTTTTTATCATGTAAACATTTTATCATGTCTACTAAGGCACTTAAAGGAGAGTAGAATTCTCACATAAAGTAGTAATTAAACCAGTGACAAGTTTTAAAAACTAACTGACCAACTCTGGAGAATAATTTGAAAAGTGTTAAATAAATAGATTCCTGCTTTGTGGGGCGCTGTGTGAAGAGGCAGGGGACTTCTCCAAGCCCTGCAGACGGGTGGAGAGGAAGGGCCTTCTGTTCAAAGCTGCTTAGGGTGTCCCAGAGTGAATCCTAATATATTCTCCCAACCTGGTACAGTTGTCCAGCTTTTCTGTATATAGGAACTTTACATTCAAGTGATTGTTACATTCAATCATAATAGTGAGGTCGAACTTCACTGTTCTGAAGTCCTTTGTGGTATCTTAATTTTAGGGTGCTTCCTGAGATGGATGAAAGCTGTGGTCCACAGTTTTAGAAGAGAGGTACAGAAACACATGTTTTTGCATGTACCTGAAGGGGCCCTCAGAACACTCATCTATGGACACCTAGGGTATTACAGGCCCCAGTTGAGAATTTTGACAGTAGGATAACAAGATATCTCTGTCTAGCTAAGTTTGGGATCATTTTTAAAAATTTCTACCAGGTAAAGATTTGTCCTGGGAATACCTTTTGTAGGGCAGGTAGCTTGACCTTAATTTCTGCTATGGTTTAAGTGTGTGGTGTTGCAGATAGCTTTCTCTTAATGAACTTTGATAGTCGGAGACACAGTAATTCTCAAAGTCATCCATCCCTACTCCAGAGCCTAAATCTAAAATTTCAGCTCTGATCTTTTCCCTGCAGTGCTATGGAGAAAGGTTCCCTTTAGATCATGGATTCCAAGTTTGTTTGTTTATGTATGTATTTACTGTGGTACCAGCGATCAAACTCACGGCCTTGCGCTTGCCAGGCAGGCGCTTATGCCACTGAGCTAAATCTCTGACCCTTATTTGTTTGTTTCGATAGCACAGAAGTACATGTTTAGGAAATATATGGGGATATAAAAACTTGTGAGCTATTTCTCCTCCTCCCTTCTCCGTACACAGTGATTGGACCGTGTGAGAAATGGAGTAGTATGGTAGAGTGTACCCTGACTTAGATATTAAAGGACCAGAAGCTGAGTTTGTAGCTTCCTTTTGGTAAGTCACTTAATGTTGCAGTCACTCAATTTCTCTTGATAAGCTAGAAGTAATGGTAACCGTGCCTGTGTTTCTGTTAAGACTGACAGAGTACCAATCAGGTTCCAATGCTGGGATAAAACACTTAACATCCACAGATTAAAAGACGTTTATTTTAATGGCTGGTTGGCTGCAAAGCAGAAGCTGCATGGTAAAACAGCATGACAGAACAGCTGCTCATCAGTGGCAACCAAGAAGCAGAGAGAGAAGAGCAGAGCTGGGGACAAGGATCCAGATGTGCCCCTACTGACCTCTCCTACCTCCCAGGTCAACCTTCTAACAGCGCATTTAATTATGAGCTTGTCAATGGATTAATCTACTGATGAGTGTAGCACCCCCAGAATCTAATCCTCTTCCAAAATCATAATAGATTATATATCATTTGTTTTTCTGTGTAAATACCTATAGAATTAAATAGCATTCTAGGGCCTCATAGTGTAATCGTCATGTTAAAGTGGAACCTTCATTCATTCTTGCTGCATTCATTCATGAATAAAGACCTTTTATCTCATGTGCATGGAGCGTCTCCACTTCCTGATGTTCCTGATCCGCCTTCTGTGTCTGACCGGAAACATGGACCTTATTCTCTCAAGTACTTTTTTTTTTTATTCTGTTACTCATGCTTAGAAAAGAGAATGAGAGGAAATTGAGTGATACCCAATAAAAATGAAGTCAAATAATTTGTGTAATATTGGGGCTGGGGATTTAGCTCGGTGGCATAAGCGCCTGCCTGGCAAGTGCAAGGTCACAAGTTTGATCCCCAATACCAAAAAAAAAAAAAAAAAAAAAAAGAAAGAAAAAAAATTGTGTAATATTTA
>PVJX010014428.1:0-44836 GCA_004027295.1 Dolichotis patagonum | reverse complement strand
AAACAAGAGTCAATATGATAGAGAGTGAATATCTCCAATTGTCTAGCTTTGAAATTTATGTCTTACATTGCTTTCTTGTGATCTGCTTTGCTCTGTTTTGTTGTGTTCAATTTTACCCTATTGATATAATTGCATGTATATTTGAGTGGGTAAGATGGATGACCATATTGTTGTTTTTGTCAGATCGTGGAGCAGAACTATTAACAGTCTCACTGTTTGAATGTCTACTTTACATGTTTTAACTTGGTAATTTGAACAACTATTTCCAAGAAGTCAGTATGTAATTAGTCAAGTAATAATTTCTTAGGTTTTATTGTTGTTGTACTTTTCCTTTTTTCCTTGGAATACTATATGGTTGCTACCCTTTATTCTGTTTTATTTTGTTTTGTTTTTTCCTCTTTAAATAAAATTATTAAAAAAAAAGTACAGTGTCAAGAACAAGTAGAGGATGCCCCCTTTCAGCACGCTTATTCAGTATAGTAGTTCTTAAAATTTTACCCTGAGCAATCAGGCAAGGAAAAAAAAAAAAAAACAATAAAAGGGATACAGGAAAGGGAGAGATCAAATTATCTTTGTTTGCAGATGACATCCTGTACAGTACTTAGAGCATCTTAAAGACTACCAAAAGACTCTCAGAGCTGATAAATGAATTTAATATGGTATGACATAGAATCAACATTAAAAAATCAGTAGCCATACTATACTCCAATAATGGGTTAGCTGAGAAAGAAATTAGGAAAACAATTCCATTCACAATAGCTTCAAAATATCTAGGGACCAAATGAACCAAGGAGGTAAAAAGACCTCTACAATGAAAATTTCAGAACACTGAAAAAGAAATTAAAGATACTAAATGATGGAAAGACCACTCATGTTCATGGATGTGCAGGGTCAAAACTGCCAAAATAGCCATCTTGTCCAAAGTGATCTACAGACAGATTCAACACACTGTCAAAGTACTAAATGACATTCTTCATACAACTAGAAAAAAATGATTCTAAAATTCATGTGGAAACACAAAAAACTCAGAATAGCTAAAGCAATCTAAGAAAAAAAAAGCAAACCTGGAATCATAATATCTGATTTCAAATTATACTACAAAGTTATAATAACAAAAACATCATGGTACTGGTACAAAAACCAACACATAGGGCTGGGGATTTAGCTCAGCGGCATAAACGCCTGCCTTGCAAGTGCGCAGTTGTGAGTTCGATCCCCGGTACCAAACAAAACAAAACAAAACAAAACAAAAAAAAAAAAAAAAAAACCGAACACATAGACCAGAAGACCAGAACAGACAACACAAAACAAACACACAGAAGTACAGCCATCTAATTTTAGACAAAGGCACCAAAAATATACTTTGGAGAAAAGACACTCTGCTTGATAAATGGGGCCAGGAAAACTGAATATCCACAGATAATGCAAAACTGAATAGAAGATAATAAATACTGAGTAGAAGATTAAAACTAGATCTGTATCTTCCACTTCATACAAAAACCAATTCAAAATGGTTAAGAGACCTAGGTACAAAGCCTGGAAACAGAAACTGCTACAATGTAGGGCAAACACTTTGAAGCCATACACACAGGCAAAGACATCCTGAATAGGACCCCAATATCACAGGAGATAATAGCAAGAATCAAACATGGAAATACATCAAATTAAAAAGGTTTTATACAGCAAGGGAAACAACTAAGTGAAGAGACAGCATACAGAATGAGAGCATCTTTACCAGCTGCTGTTTTGACGGACCTCTACAATGAAAATTTCAGAACACTGAAGAAAGAAATTAAAGAAGATTCTAGAAGATTGCAACACCTCTCATGTTCATGGATTGGCAGAATTCAAATTGCCAAAATGGTCATCTTATCCAAAGCCATCTACGGATTCAACACATTCTGTCAACTGCTGTCACCAACTATAGCACTCCATCATCTACTATATAAATGGAACTCAAAGCCAGCCATGGTGGTGCATACCTGTGATCCCAGCACTCTAGGAGGCTGAGGCAGGAGGATCACAAGATCAAGCCCAGCCTGGGCAACTTAGTGACCTAGCTTATTGGCACAAGCACCTGCCTGACAAGTGCGAGGTCATGAGTTCTATCTGTGGTGCCAAAAACAAAAAACCTTCAAAGGGAGCTACCATCTGATCCAGCTATGCTGCTCCTTGGTGTATTCCTGAGGAAATTTAAAGTCGGCATATTATAGGGTACCTGGACACCTGAGTTTACTGTGGCACAATTCATAATAGCTGAAATATGGAACCAGCCTACGTACCTGTCAAAAGATGGACAAAGACATGGTACATACACACAATAGAGTACAGTGTAGCCATAAGGAAGAATGAGGTCCTGTCATTCGCAAGAAAATAGATGGATCTAAAGATCATGTTGAGTGAAATAAGCCACTCAGATATTGCATGTTCTTCCTAATATGAGGAATCTAGGAAAGATGACAAGAAAGCAGGTGGGCTGGGCCTGATGGCACATGTGTATAATCCCAGCACTCAAGAGGCTGAGGTAGGAGTATTGTCAAGAGTTCAAGGCCAGTGTGGGCTACATAGTGAGCTCAAGGCCACCCTGAACTACACAGTGAGACTGTCTCAAAAAAAAAATTTGAAATATAAAATTCATGTACGTTAATTATGAAAAAAGGTAATGTTAGAATGGAATAATTTGCTTAGTTTACTAACAAATGTGTAAAACTTCCTTGTGTGTTTATGAAAATTCTGTTGCTTAAAATGACCAGATTTAGAAAGTAGAAGGGGCTGGGGATACAGTAGCACCTGCCTGGCAAGTGAAAGGTCCTGAATTCAATTCCCAGCACAAAAAAATCCCAAAGTAGGAGGTGGTCTATTATTAGACAAGAGGAAGGGAATCAGATAGGGGAGGGGGATACAAGGGTAGATAAAAGGGGCGTGGCTATGAACAAAATATATTATGCTCACTGATACCCCCCCCAAAGGGAAACTGGGGGGAAGGTAGAAGATGGGGGTCATGAAGGTAATAGACGCATATCAGGTGCATGTATGAATCTGCCAAAATGAAATCCATTAATCTATATAACCAAAAAAGTGGAAGGAAGCAGAGCAAGACTCTAATCTTTCCATTAACGACACCGACAACATGAAATATAGATAGATGAGTTTTATTTGAACATCTGCATGAAACAGGACTCGAGGTCAAACAGCACGTTTTTCCAAAGGGTTAAAACGTGTCTATTAAACACTAGAACTCTTGCTTTGCTTTGGTCCATCTCTGGGTCTGGTCCACGGGCATCTCTGGGAGTAGTCGCCGCCCACTTGCACCACTCGCAGCCGAGCCCAGTATGGCTGCGCCTCTCTCTGCAGAGATACATTCCGGTGCTTCCGGTGACAACGGAAGGGCAAGTTTTCCTCTGCTGCTCGTCCCTTCTCCACTGGAAGCAAAACCTCTTCCTTCAGTTTCCTTTTTAAAATTGTGATCGTCTGTAAACTGTGCCGAAGAGGAACTTCATGTTCAGTCTTTTGAAATGAAATTTTGGCAATGCTGGGGATAGAACCCAAAAGACTTCATCATCTCTTTATACAATAGAAACTTCGTTTTAATTTTTTCATTAAATAATTACTTTTATTATCTCTCCAAAAAGCAGCTGTAACAATATCTGTAAAAACATTGCAAAAGCACTTTAAAATCCTGCGCTGATTGATATAATACCTCTGTAATTTGCAGCTCAGCATAAAACGCTAAGTTCTATGAGTCAGAATTTCTGAATGGTTTTGATATTTGGATAGGAATTTCCTAGGAGAAACCAGAAAGATTTAAAGTTTTCCATTTCAGGCACGGGGTGGAGCTCCATGGTAAAGTATATGTTTAGCATGCACAAGGCCCTCAGTTTGCTCACCAGCGCCAAAAAAGAAAAAAATATTTTTTGCTATTTTAATCTCAATTCAGTTTTGAAAAACTACACAGGCAGCAATGAGGAGACGAATGTGGAAGGGAGAGAGCTGTACACTTTTAAATAAAAGTACAAATTTACATATGGTAAAAAAATGTACATAGGACAGAAAAATCAAAAACAATAAGTAAATATCCTTCCTCCACAACAAAGCAGATGTGATGCCTTCAAAACCCTGGAGTAGTTCCATGCGTAATCCACAAACTGAAGGTGACTGCAGAGCCTTCTATTGGCAGACACTTCACAGGCCTTAGGAGCTGAGCTGGCTCTTCATACAGCGCATCCGCTGCAGAGGAAAGCCATGCAATCTCCTCCTTCATAATGAAAATGTCCCTGGCAAGCGTGAGGTTGTGAGTTCGATCCCCGGTACCAAAAAAAAAAAAAAAAAAAAAATGTCAAAAGCAACACATACACACTGCTTAGAAATAGCAAGGTCCAGGGGACACCGCAGATGTCACTGGGTTTAGTGGTGGCTCCAGAGTCCCAGGTATCACCCTTGAAATTGAGCAATCACTTTTACTAACAAGGCATTTTTCAGAAGTTAAGAAAGTGTTTTCTTTAAAAAAAGTGAGGTGATCTGAGGCCTTGTGAAATGGCGAGACAACTCTGCCAGAGACTTGGGGCACAATAGAAAATTATCTTTATTTAACATTGTATAAAAGGCATTGGCCATAGCCTCATGAGCAGTCGAGCAGAGGTCCAACCTCTCCGAGCGCTGAGGGAAGGTGCGATGCAGGGACTGAGACTAGACTGGACAGGGGAAGTCCTTTTGGGGGCTGGAGATTGTCATTCACTCTCTGATGAGCAGGAAGGACTCAGCCCAGTCCCTCCTGAATGCCCCGGATCCTCCTGGCCAGCTGCACATCCTTGGGGAACAGAGTGACTCGGCCAGCGTGTAAGGAGAGGAGGTAGGCGTCCTCGAAGAGGTGAACTAAAAATGCTTCTGCGGCCTAGGGCAGGAAGAGAAGGGGCACTTAGACAAAGGGCCTGGCTCCCTTTCTTGGACACTGGCTGAACTGGACCCGAGGGCTCGGAGGACTGAAGGAAGACCGCTCAGGCAGGGAGCTCTGCAGCCAGCACACCGATCCCCCTCCCAGCTTGCTTCCGGAAGCAGATGCAGCCTGTGACACTCTTGAGAGCCTTGCAGAATTCTAGAAGGTTCTTCCTCTCGCTCTCAGCCTGCCCTATTACCCAGGCCCTCTCTCACCTCTTGAATAGCCAGCAGGGCCTGAGCTTGCCAGTTGAAGTCCACACCACGGGTGAATTTAGCACATATTTCTCTCACCTGTGGAGGCAAAATGGGGGAGAGCAGAGAGCAGGAAGGAGTGAAGAGTAACACAGTGGTGAGGGAAGATGGACGCCTCCTGGGTCTCCAGGGAACCCTCCCTTCCATCGTTTAGCCCTGGTCTTAACCTCAGGCCTGGCCAGAGCAGCTGTGACTCCAGGGAGCTGAGGAGTCAGCACGACTCTTCCTGGTGGTGGACAGCTGAGGAGGGACTCCCCAGGGTAGGAAAAGGGATCGGAGGGTGGATGCACAAGAGGGCTGTAGTTATATACTCCAGGGACACTTTCAAATCAAATGACATTAGCTAGAGCCAATTCCACAGAGCACCACGCTACCCTTCCCTGGAGAACGCCTGTTCTCAGAAGAGTCAGGTCCCCAGTCTCCCACCTGGGAGGTTAGAGGAAGAAGCCTGGCATGGGGGTGGGGTGGGGACAGGGACTGGAAGTCCCCAGGAGCTCACCACGCGGCTGAAGGGCGCCTTCCTCAGCAAGAGGTCTGTGCTCTTCTGCAGCTTTCGCATCTCTCGGAGCCAGAGGAAGCGCCGCCCTCGCGGCGTGGGGGCGGCCCCTGGGTGAGACAGCGGGGTCAGGAAGGAAGGCACAGTGTCTCGAAGCTCAGTGGGACAGGGACTGTCAGGTCACTAGACTGCAAGCGGCTGTGGTCCTCAACCATCAGAGACAGCACCCAGGTGCTAAAGAAACACCTGTTTCAGGAATGAATGAGGGACTTTTTGTGAGTACCAATCCCTTCCCAGCAAACAAGCTGGCCCTCCTCCAGGCCCGGAAGAACTTGCTGTCTCCCTTTTTTTTACCTCTCACCTAGATTGGAAACTTGATTGTTTTGGTTTAATTGATCTTAAATAGCTTGTACCTATCAGAGATTATCTGGTAACATTCCCTTGTCTTGATTATCCTGGAACTTGGAGAAGGAAGACACTTGGCCAGAGTTCATCAGCGGCTAAGTTGGGGCTACAGAAGGGTGTAGCTCTCTGCCAGTGTCAGGAATGCAGGCCACATAGTCATAGCCTTTGGGTCAAATTCTAGCTCCAACAACAAAAAAGAAAAAAAGCTTCATCAAAAGTAAAAATGAAAAGGTCAAATTCATTAATCAGAAATTAAAAACAGAAGAGTATCAACGCCCCCACAAAAGAGACCTAACCTTCATATTGATGAGAAAAGGTAAGTGCAATTAGATTGTTTAAAACAAATAATAATAATGATAATAAATATACCTCTTAACTGGACATGGTAGCACACCGCCATTAATCTTAGCACTCAGAAAGTTGAGGCAGGAGGAGTTCGAGGCCAACCTGGGCTACATAGTTAAGTTCAAGGCTAGCTTGAAATACATAGTGAGACCCTGTCTCAAACAACAGAACAGAACAGAACCAAACAAAACGTACTTTTCAAAACCTATGAATAAGGCCAGTTGTGATGACACAAGCCTGTAATCCCCAAACTCAGGAGGCTGAACATAAAGATCACTCAGGGTTTAAGGCCAGCTTGAACTGCACAGCGAGACCAGTCTCACAAAAACCAAAAACCAAGGCAAATCAAAACCAACCAAACAAAAAGCCAAAATGAAACATATAGACAAAATAGTACTCGGGAAAATGCATAGCTTTAAAATATGTCTATCAGAAAACAAAACATTGAATGATAGTTGAGCTAAGTTCAATTAAAGTGTTAGTTATTAAACTCAATGAAAAGATCGCACAAAAGAAATACTAAATTAAAAAGTACTATAGGTGGTGTGATTGAGTTCAGTTTGGAGTAGAACTGCTTGAACTTACACTTGGTTAACATGGGGGTAAAAGAAAAGAACATCTCCTAGGTTTCTGGCTTGAACTACTAGGTGCATGGTTGTGCTGTTCACTGAAATGCACTGCCAGAAAGTGTCCAGTGCCCATTTAAGAGAAAATTTTTCATTTACCCAGGAGCAGTGGAAGGACACTTCTACACTGGAAACTGACAGCAAACATCATACTTAATATTCCCATTAGCACAAAGGAGACAGATGGCCAGGATACTGCTCCTACAATACCAGTCTCAGGGCCTCACCAGTACCATGCAGTAAGAAATAAAATGTGTAAAAATGCAAACAGAACATTCAAAAGTCATTATTTGCAGGTGATATGAAAATATTCTGCTATAAAATTCCAACTGATGCAAAAGACACTGAATGAAAAGTCAGCAAGTTGACCAGATGCAAAATTTAAATGACTTTTAGGATAAAAAGAAAGCAAAAAAATTCCATTCACAACATTAATGCACTTTGCACCTTGCTCTCAACTAGGTAGCAAGAGTTAGAAGCAGTACTCCTGCATTGACTATAAATTAGTACAACTACTATGGAAGTCAGTATGAAATTTCCTCAAAAAACAAAAAATAATAGATATACCATGTGATCCAGCTATAGGACTCCTTGATATATTCCCCAAAGAATTAAAGATAGCCTACTATAGTGATCACATGTGACAATTTGCAGTAGCTAAGCTGTAGAAAAACAGTCTAGATGCCCATCGACAGATGAATGGATAAAGAAAATGTGGACTATATATACAGTGGAGTATTATTCAGCCATAAAGAATGAGATCATAAATTCAAGCCTAGCCTGGGCAGTAAGCAAGAGCCTGTCTTGGTGGGACAGTGGGCCTGGGCTGGAGATGTAAAAGGCCCCTGGAATTCAATCCTCATTACTGCATGTGGTAAAAAATAAAGACTGAAATCACGGCATTTGTAGAAAATGGATGGAACCTGAGACTATCACATTAAGCAAAATAAGCCAGGCTCAGAAAGTTAAATAGTGTATGTCTTCTTATTTAACCTACCTGAAAATAAATATTAAATAAATAGAGAGATGGCAGGAAACTAAAAAGTAGACTTAGAGAGACGGGGAAGAAGGTTAGGAAAGGGCAAAAAGGGTAACAGAGATGAAAACAATAAATGTATGTTATATGCATGCAGCAATACGCCAAAATGAACTCATTATTCTCTATTGCTAATATGCCCGGATAAAAAAAGAAGGGGGGAGTAAAAAGACAGAGTGGCTGTTGCCATCCTGTGCCGCACAGGCAATTGCCACCTCCAACCTGAAATCTAGAAACAGAGGCCCGCAGGCTTCTCGCTCCTTCGGCCGAGCCCAGGGAGCCCAAAGCAGCCGCTCACTGCAGGGAAAACCTGGAAAGATAGCAGTACTGTTGCCGATCCTTCTTTAAAAAGGACGATCAAATGTCCTGGGCGTTGCATAGCCAGGTGTGATTTTGCTCAAGTTGCCTGGTCTCCGTTCCAGTTTTTTCACTAGCTGTAAAATGGGTACAATAACCTGGGAGTAGTGGCGCACGCCTGCTATCCTAGGCCTCTGGGAGGCTGAGGCAGAACAGCAAATTCGAGCCCAGCCTGGGCAACTTAGCAAGGCACTGGCTAAAGATCGCAGGTTTTATTTTATTTATTTATTTACTTATTTATTTTTTGTACCGGGGATCGAACTTCACGACCTTGTGCTTGTCAGGCAGGCACTTATGCAGCTAAGCTAAACCCCCGGCCCTTGATCGCAAGTTTTAAAACGGTATGAGGATGTAGCTCTGTGTGAAGGCCCCGGGTTCAATCCCCTGCACTGCGAAAATAAAGTTAGGATGCCGCATGCAGAACAGTGAACCAAACATCTAGTTAGTGGCAAGCGTTACACGAAGGCTAGTAGCGAGGAGACCTAGCTGAGGAGCAGGGGCCTGGCAGGTCCTCTCGGCTGCATCCCTCGCTGGGCTGGCGGCGGAAGCGCGCTGTGGCGGCCGGGTTACCTGAGGTGCTCGGCCGAGGCGTCCCGCGGGCTGGGGTCGCGGTACGCCTTCTCGGGGTCTCTGGCTTGCGGCTCCGGCGCGGCCCCATGGCCGGCCGCGGAGGGTCTGGCGCGCGGCCCCACCACTCCGGCCCAGCCTCCCGGCCCCAGTGCTGAAGGGCTACGCGACGGAGAGCGTGCCTCGGAGGAGCCGGTGCTCCTTAGCCCTCCGCGCCGCCTTCCGTTCAAATTTCCCGCACCGCCTACTTCAGGGTCAGAGTTTTTTAAAACGCCAGTGTAGAGACTCCCAGTGGCTGACTCTGGACCTCAGCCTCGGGGAGAACCAATGAGAACACGGGGCGGGAGACGGACGGCGACGGTGTTAGGAAGAGAGCGGGTAAAAGGCGGGGCCACTGAGGCGCTTGGCCAATGGGTACGTGGAGAGATAAAGCGGGGCGGAATTTTCTCTCCGCTTTGCTTCTAGGGCGGTGGTGCTGGCGTTTGACCCTTGGGACCCACTGTTTTTTTCGTGCCCTATGGTCTAAGAGGATAGTTCGGTTTTTAAGACCCGGATGGTGTGTTTGTAGAACGCGTGTCTCTATTTATTGTGCCCTGTCAACCCTAAGGTGGCTTTAAAGGTGATGGGACAGACCCACAGAGAATGTCACCCATCCCGGGAACACCCCGCAGTGGACTAAGGAGCAATCGGGGTTTTTTATACTGAGGATGGAACCCAGTGCGTTGCTCACGCCAGGCAAGGGCACCACCACTGAGCAACATCCCAGAAGCCGCTTGAGCTGCGTAAACTTCTTAGGTCGTGGGGACGGTCGGGATGGCGGCCCTCAGGTGAGGTCCAGGCTGCACAGGCGTCAACGCTGTTCTGGCACCTGGTCAAGCACGGCAATGGAATCGTCCCAGGGAAACAATCTCTTACATTTCTGTCGGGAATATGAATTCAGACCATGCCTCGGTACTTAGAAAGGGAATTTTAATTTCCTCATTTTGCTTTTTGAATTTTCTAAATCTCCTAATGTGAACATGTACTGTAATCAGGCAAATTGTTATAAAAATCAGTGATTTTATGGAGTCTTGGGCATTGCTGGGGAGAATGTTGAAATGGTGCAGCTGCTGTGAAAAATAATATGCGTGGTGATAACTAAAAAAAAAAAAAACTTAACATAAAGTTACTGTATGACCCAGCAACTGCATTTCTGGCTGTATATTCAGAAGAATTGAAGGGAGATATAGCGATAGATATTTATACATTTATTTTTCACAGTGTAACTGGCAGGGCAAAGTGGAACTTTAGAATTTTTTCCTCTAGAGACGAGCTGCTTCTCCAGACTTCCTCAGGCCTAGGGCATCGAAACAAAACAAAACAATGGCCAATTTCTCCTCCACTCAGCCCAGGTGATGGACAGAATATGCAGATGCTGGCACTAGGTCAGGATCCAGTTCCCCTTTCACAAGGAAGCATGAAGCAGGCCTAGGGTCTTCTGTTGGCTCATTGTATCTCCTTTCCCCTCTGTTCCTTACTGTAACGAACTTTGTGGATGTGGAGAGACAGTGATTTGAGGCAACATGAGCCACCCCCCTCCCCATCTCCTCAGAACTGGAAATGAAGCCTTCTTCCTTTTCACCTTTGGTCCCATGTGTTTTTGGGAGCAGTGCTCTTGTAGACTTGAGTGGCCAGTAACAATAGTAGCTTTACCCACAACAGCCTGAAGCTGGAGGCAACCTGAATGTCCATTTATAGATGAATGGACAAATAAAATGTACATGCAATGGATGTTATTCTACTTTAAAAAGGAAAATAAATTATAACATATGCTGCAAACCCGGATGAACTTTGAAGACATTATGCAAAACAAAATAGGCCAGTTGCAAAAGGAAAAACACTATGATTCCATTTCTGTGAGGTACTTGGAGTAGTCAGATTCATACAGACAGAAAACAGACCGGTGACAACCAGGGACCTGGGAGGAGAGTGGAGAGCAGAGTCCAAGTTTAATGGAGATGGAATTTCAGTTTGAGAAGGTAAGAAAAGTTCTAGAGATGGATGGGGGTGATGGTTGTACAATATAAATGTGTAGCACTTAATACCACTGAACTTGTGTTGGCCAACATACAAAACACCTGATATAACATACAGGAGGGGAGGTTTAATATGGTTCACAGTTGTAGAGGTTTTAGTCCATGGTTGGCTGGCTCCAAAATAGAAATATAGCAGAAAGGCAGAACTGCTCAGCTCTCCGTGACTGAGAAGCAGAGTGGGTTGGAAAGATTGAGAGATACACCTCTAAAGACACACCCTTGGTGACCCACCTCTAACAGCCTCATCTGCTGGCGGCACATCCAGCTATGAACATCCATTAATGAGTGTAGCGTGATCCAGTCACCTCTCCAGAAGTCTCTAATTCAAGCAAGTTGACAGCCTTCGGCATCACAGAGCCATACACTTCAACATGGTTAAAATAGGAAATGATAAATTTTATATG
Organism: Dolichotis patagonum; assembly: GCA_004027295.1. NCBI lineage: Eukaryota > Metazoa > Chordata > Mammalia > Rodentia > Caviidae > Dolichotis > Dolichotis patagonum. The sequence goes on along the minus strand of PVJX010014428.1, from coordinate 33,338 downwards.
TATTTTGCTATAATAAAAAAGCAAAGAGAAAAAGGAAGGGAAGTTTTTTACTAAATCCATTAAAATGTAGTCATATCACAGAAAGAAGATTGCTTTTTCAGTAAACTAGGATAACACAGAGGGAAAAAATTCATGTATATCAGTTCTCAACAGCCATTAGTCAGACAAAGCAAATATTTACTGATTAATTTTGCTTTAGACAGATAGCTCTTTCTTTGCTCAATTCAAAATAGAAATCAAGGTAGAGAACAAAATCTAGAGTTCATAAGAAACGAATAAAACTGGCTGCCTACGAAGTAGTGGTGAATGGATGGAGACAGAACAGGAAGTAATGTTTCTCAATGTGCACATTTTCATGTATAATTTTGATGTATAAACCAATTGAATGGCTGTTTTTAAAATTAAACTAAAAAAATAAAATGGGTTGAGGAAGCCAAAGAGAATACTAGACCTCCTAAAGTCCAGAGGAATTAAATGAAACAGAATAGTAAATTGTACAGCCTAGGAATCCCTAACACTTAGCACCAAATGTCTTAGTAGTGGGGTAGCCCAGCATGGGAAAAAGAGTGCGATAAAATTAGTTAGTTGGTTGTGTCATCACATCAGAGAAAGAGATTCCCTCAGCCAAAGCCTTGAAGGATCTACTCGTAAGTCTTCCTACATAAGGTTAGAGTCTAGAGAAAAAGTTCCTGGATTTTCTCGTGGGCTCACCTACAATTCCCGTATTCCTCATCCTTATAAGGTCCTTTAGAAAACCTAGGCCATGCCTGACACAGTCATAATGTTAGACAGAAATCTAGTCATTAGCAGGCTGGAGAGAGGCAGGGAGGGGGAACTACTTGAAAAGCAAAGACGTGACTGTTTTTCATTTTCTTAATCACTAATTATAGAAAGATACACACAAACTTATAGTTTCAGACTTTAGCTAAGAGACTACAACATCCTCTAAATATGCTGGTAAGGTCCAGACCACTGGTGAGGGGTTAGAAAAACCTCCAAACAATTTAAATGGAGACATCCACCTAAGGAGTAAAGAGACCTACTTGGTACACACAGCCCATTTATCTGTACAAGGATAATAAAATAGTCAGGGGTCGCTATAGGGATGGAGAAACAGGTGGAAAACCCTGGGCCCTTACCTCCTGCTCACTCAATAAACATGATTTGTGTTCCCTCCTGGGACAGCCAGGGATTGATTTTCATCTTGTATCCTTTGTGGCTGTAAAATTTGGGTCAAATCTCTTCTCAGCTCTACATGTAGATATATTAACCATTGAGGGAGTATCTGTCTAAAATTTGGCAAAACAAGATTGACGAGGCCTAAGTTTATGTGGTCTCGCCCCATCTAAGATTGAGAACACCAGGCCAGAGGGTTTCCAGGAATGTTCAGCTGTGCCTTGAAGTCTCCAACTGTTGTCCTAAGTCTGGGAGCATCTACATTCCAGAAGAAGCAAAACTTCACAGGACTGAGACTACCACAAAAAGAATCCTTTTCTGGCAACGAAACCATCTCTCAGCCACACAAATTCAAGAACTATGAGACCACAACTGAGAAAATGATCAACTGGATCCCAGCTCATCAGTCAATCCTTACAAGCTCGCCTCTGCCTTGTGGATGGGCCAGTCTAAGACCTGTGCCCCTTCCAGGTCCCTAAACTGGAGTCCTCTTCTATCTTCCTCTAACATTACAATTAAAAAACTTTTTGAGTAAACTTGTGCTTTAGTTTTAGTGTCTATCGTTACTAAAAGCAAGGACCTAAACTAGCAGTGACATGCCCACATAGGTGAAAATAAAAATCAGAAGTCAAATTGAAACAGGTGAAGTAGAAATGGATTATTCCCTGGATTATCCAGTAGCGACTCTCTGCGGGCTGGGTATCCCCCACTTTGGCCTGGAGTAAAACAGTCCTTCCTGACACAGGGTAGTTGGATGGCTCCCCATGAACCCGTGTCTCCCAGCTCCCCCAACAGCCTCTATACAACCATTCATAAGTTCGGGTGCTCCTACTACTGGTTGGAAAATGAGCACATCAGAGAAATGAGAAATCAAAGAGGGCAGAATAATTCTGCTGATTTCTGATTCTGGAAACAAACCAGAGCTCTAGGAAACTCACCTGATCCTTGATTCTGGAATTAATAAGGCTTTTGGGACCTCAGCTCCATATAACTGTAAAATGAAGGATAAGCCCAGGGCTTTACTGGCCTATCTCTTCATGAGCAGTCTGCAAGGAGGTGGTGGCTGTGCAGGGAAGTGGGTGGTTCTGTCCTCTGATTCTCCCCCAGTACTTGTCACTGGTGCTGTTGAGGCAGCTTAGAAATTAGGGCGTGGTGAACTGGTCAGGCCAGTGGGTGTGACCTGTCAATTAGGGAGATCCAGGAGACCTAGACCCAAGCCCTGCATGCAGAACCAATCAGAAAGTGCTTTCTTCAATTCTTCTTGCAGAAATCAAGTAGGTTTTTGATAGGACACCTAGACTTGACCTCCTCCCTGAGGCCATGGGAGATATAAAGACAGCCACCATTAAATTCTTGGCTACTGTGCTGTCTTTCACAGTGGCCCGCCCTTACTCTGCCAGGCATACTTCTTTTCCTACTTTAATTGGCCTACACTAGGTCTGCAGAGTATGTTTCTTTTCCTACCTTTAATAAAAGTAAAGTTTGGCCACTTGTTGCATTTGTTTTGTCCAATTCTCTGTTCAGGACAAGAAAAACCTAGAAAAAATGTCTAGAAATCCGTAGCATCCCAGAACCCAGAACACTGTCACTATACACGAAGCCTCTAGGCCTCACCAACCTAGACTAAGATTAACACAGTATTTTTTAGAGGAGGATAAGGATGGTACCACCAGGTGTCAGTAGTTTGGACAGAAGGTCTGGAAACACTGGCTTGTTTGGTTAAAGACAGCCCAGGCTTGCATGCTCCAGGCCAAAACGAGTAGCTTTGCCCCATCCTGATTTCTCTGATCCATTATTATTATTGTTATTTGTGGTACTCGGAGTTGAACCCAGGTCCTTCACACTGAGTACCCCCGCCTCAACTTTACATATTTTATTTTGTAACAGGGTCTTGCTGAGTCACTAAATTGCCCATGCTGGGCTTGGACTTGGCAGCCTCCCAGAGTGCTGGGATTACAAGTGCCACCACACGAAGCACACGTGGTCTTTGACATTACTTTTTTAACCAATATCCCATGTCAGCTCTATGACACTCTTCTCTGCTTCTTATGACCTAGAACCTATTTTTCCCCAGCGAGGAAGGGGGTCTTCTAAGACTATTCCTCCTTCTCTGTTCTACTCTCCAACATGTCTTTGTCTGCAACCTTTTCATTTTAACTCTAGTTCCTGTCTTTGGTGCCTGCACTTTGTCGCCTGCACTTTGTCGTTTCTTCCCTGAAACAAGTGAAAAGGGAAGCCATGCATCCTCTGAAAGCCGTGAGTAACAGGAACCATGCAGGGCACTGTGATGTGTCTTGGACTCACCGCCGGTTGGCCATGATAGTCGCGCTTCCTCGGACCCCTCCTAGGACAGTTCTTGTCTGGATGAATGGAAGGTGAAGTCCTCATAGAAGACAGGAAGGCTGGGGCGCATGTAGGAGGGGACGCACGATTTGGAGGGTGCGTGGTTAGATTCGGGGCGTGTGTGGGTAGGAATGCTGGTGACCGGGAGCAGGGTCCTCTCAGGGAGGTCACACACATGGCACAGCTCGCTGGGATAGAGCAGGAACCCAGCCCTCCTCTGGGGGTGACACTTACCTAATAAGGTTGACAGAAAAGCAGCAGCAAAGAAAAAATTCAAAGCACAGTAATTTTCTTCTCCAGTTTAGAGGTGATGACAACCCTGGCAGAGCAGGTGAGGACCCCAGAACCCAGAATAGTGAGAAACTCAGGTTAATCTGTTGCTTGGTGCTAAGACCCATCCATTCCCACCCACTAAAAATTTCACTGTTTCATCTGCTCTTTTTCTTCCTGTTTGACTTTTAAAACATTTACTTTATTTCTGCAATGCTGGGTTGGAACCCAACCCCCTTTGCATGTTAAACCCTGAGTTATATCTCCAGTTTTGTGCTTTGATCTTTGGTGACTAGAGCAAAACCCTAACCTCAAATCCTTGTACTTAATGGAAGAAGCCCGCTGCGGGCTAACTGTAGTGACAATCTGTGAAAACCTGTGTGTTCACGGAAGGCACACTGAGCACCTCTTATGAGCAAAGCAGTGTGCCAGGTCCTGGGGCTGCACAGATGCCCACTATGTGGCTCCTGTCCGCGTCAGTTCGTGGAAACACAGGTCATGTACAAGTATCATTCCAGTGTGAAACACAGAACTAATCACAGCTAACACATATTATTTGCTCTTTATTTTTAGTTTTTTTTTTTTGAGACAGGTTCTCATTATGTAGTTCAGGCTGGCTCTGAACTTGTAAGTAGCCCATGCCAGCTCCTAACTCCCAGTGATCCTCCTGCCTCAGCCTCCTAAGTGCTGAGACTACAGGCGTGTATCATGCCTGGCTGTAATTCCTTTTTATCAACTAGAGCTAGGACTGTATTTTCTGGAAACAATCACATTTAACCTCTCTGAGTCTCCAGGGCCTCAGGTGTAAGTTGGGGACAGTGTATCCTCCCAGGGCTTTGGAGGACAGTTGAAGAAGGCTGTCATGTGAGTCACTGGCCCCCATGAGCAGGTGTCTGCTGCTTTGCAGGGACCCCTGGAAGTGGTCAAAGGTGTCTGAGACAGGTGCGGTAGCGAGAGGGAGTAAAACTCTTTGATCGTGCCTGTCCTGTCACATCTGCCTCAAGGGTCACATCAACTGGCAGGTCCTGCAGAGGTGCACGTGGACAAGGCAGCCACTCTGGGCGGGGATTCTGTGGGGGGGCACCTCAAGCCCCCTGGGCAGTATACGGGTTGGCCCAGCAGCGGGGAAAGGGTTTCACTGGGAGATCTCTGCCAATGGTTCCCTCGATCAGCTCCTGTCACGTTTCTCTTCCTGGCCGTACACTGCAGGAGACTTGCTAGCTTTCAGGTTGGGGCAAGCACTGAAAGGACACTGACAGCAGGGTTCTGTTGGCAGCACGCAGAGATGCACGACAGCTCAGAGGGCACCACAGCAGCTTCCTGACAAGCCTGAGGCCCACCAGGATGAACTGACTCCGTCCCAGGTGCAAGGCTGTGGGCCCTGGTGTGTGTGGGCCACTGGGGCAGAGGTGCGAGTCCTGACTTGTGGGTCATCAGTTTGGTCTTGTGGCAAATGGTTTTAAATTATGTGTGTATCAAATGAAACACAAACACATTCCAGAGGATGACATGTACGTTCACTTCCAGAACAAGGCAGGATTTAGAAATTTAATTGTGGTCTATACAATCCTTTCAGACCCTTTCCAAACCCAGGTTCCCATTTGTTCTCATCTGTGGCTAGGGCTACTTCCGGGGGATTTGGGGTGTGGCACCACACCCCCAGGGAAGGGCTCTTTCCCCATGTCTAAAAAAGTCTGTTTTGGGTAACTTCTTAATGAAGATAGGTGGTTATGAATTTTTTTCTCCCCAGTTCAGGAAACTGGAAGCAGAGAGCACTGAGCTACATTCCCAGCCCTTTTTCTTTTTTCAGGAGGAGTCTTGCTAAGTTATCCAGACTGGCCTTGAACTTGTGATCTTCCTGTCTCAGCCTCCCAAATAGCTAGGATTACAGACATGTCCCAAAACACCTGAAGTGATTTATAAACTACTTTATGGTAAAATACCCCACTTTTTCAAAACCTCAAGTTTTGAAAGGATCAAGTTGGCAGGCCAGAGGGGCGGCTAAGCAAGACAAAACCAAGAGCAACTACCAGTGAGCACCCTAGGGAGGCGAACACGCTCGGGAAGAAGAACCCCCTCCTCAAGGTCTTGAGAGGTAACAGGGCTTAAGTCAGCCTGGGGCAGTGCTGAGAACACTAGTGCCCTTTTCCTACCATTGTCACCAGGGGACAGCTCTGACCTCCTTGAATACTATTTGCTCATGACATTAGGACCAAGTAAAGGCCCACAGGACCACCTGGTCCGTCCTACATGTCTGCCCATGGGCAGTCTTGACAGGAAAGAAGCCTGAGGGCCAATCCAGCCCTTGAGGGAACCCCCAGGAGAGCTCTGCCAAGGAGGGGACAAAGCAGTTCATGAAAATGCCGATGTTTCCAATCAGACCAAACCAAGAGCTCCAGAAGGCCGTCACAGGGTCACAGCCTGCGGAGCTCTCACCACACAGGGCTCCCTCCTGCACTCAGAATGGGGGTGGGAGTGGGGGTGCACTGCCAGACTCAGCGCGGCCTGGAGGGCCTCAGCTCCTTCAACGTGACAGGTGGAGCCCACCGCCAAGGTCTAGCGCTCCCCAGGTGCACTGTCCCCAGGTGCACTGTCCCCGGGAAGGACACCTACTGTTCACATAAACATCTCCCCAGGTGTCCTGTTTTACTAGCACCGTGACTTTGACATTTCACTCTATGATGGAGCTGGAATGACACGTTCTGCTCCTCTGCATGAAGCCGTGATCTGGGCAATGCCCCTGCTGACCTCAGGGCCTCCAATGTGGCACCCCCAGGGGAAAGAGTGGGGCAGTGACAAGCACTTTCAAGTCTACCCCGAGCTTACATCTGCGCTGACCCTGTGGATGAAGAGCTTACATCTGCGCTGACCCTCCAGTAGGGATGTGAAGCCCGGGAGCCCCTGGAGCTCCTCGAGGCGAGGTGATTTGCCTGAGAGGCAGGTCTAGTGGGCCAGCCCCGCCTCGTCCCCTGCTACCCTTCACTGCAAACTGTTACAACTCCCTGACTCTCAAACACTGAATCCCTGCGCAGCACTCAACTAAAGGCCAAGCACTTCCCAAACACCTCTGAGACTGCGCAGGTGGGCAGCCCGGGGCAGGTGGGCAGTGCTGGCCGGCAGGACCAGGCCTGGGAGGTGCAAGGAGCGAAGCGGGACATCTGGCTTTGCCTGCGGCCGGCGCTGGGACCTCGGGGAAGTTCCTTTAACTCTCTGGGCTTTACTGTCTCCATCTGAACAAATGAGCACAGGGCACGGGATTCCTAAACTTCCGGTACCCTAGAGCTTTCCACGTTCTAGACGCCACCATCCCCAGGAGTCCTCCTGTGCCCCTTTCCTTTCACCACACAAAAAGTCCAACACCGCCAATGTTCTATTCTTTCTTAAAAAATAAAGCTTAAAACAAAATTCTAAGGCCCCAGGTTTTTAGACCAGGCAGCTGCAGCATCTCCTCCACCCTCACTGCCCCTTTCTTTCTCCCTGGGACACAGAGCTGGGGGAATGGAGAGGCCCCTCCCTCAACCTGTGGTAACAACCAGCTAGAATCCAACACGGCCTGTGGACCTCGCTCTAAAGGCCCCGCCCCACAGTGAATTCTAACTCTATGAATCCTAGTAAGTCCCTCATCTTGGGGCTCTCCAGGCATCCAGGGTCTGGAGGTGGAACTGGGACCCCTATGGGTCCCCTCTGTTGTAGCCACATGGCCATCTGGGTGAGGCTCCCCCGGGTTCCCAGCCAGTGCTCACAGCAGAAGACTTCCCCTCCCCAAACAATTTACAGCTTTGGTCCTCAGTTTCCTCATCTTTAAAATGAAGTTCCTAAGATGATCATCAAAGGCCGCCTAGAATTGCCCTCAGCTCTGTCCCCAGGCAGGGAGGCAGGGGAGAGCCAACGAGATCGTCAGGACAGGCCCAGGGACGGCAGGCATTCAGGGACACTTCCTCTGATCTTGGGTTATCCACACCAGAGGCCCACAGGATGCTGGGGCCAGGAGGCAGCCAAGGCCGCAGAGTGGACACCCGTTTTCCACAGCTGACAGGATGGGGAGCACTTACTGAGTCTGTAGCAGAGTCTAAGCTGAAACCAGTTCCCCGGGTATAACTAGTATTTTACACCTTTTAAAAAATACAGTGCTTAGTTCTGCTTTGAAATTGTTTGTAACTTCCCTTTTTTGGATGACTCATAAACTAGATAATCTGTCATAATCATCTAGTTTATGATGCAGAAATACTATGATTGTAAATTCCTGCCACTAGCGTTCACGATTTAGCCCTCGTGCTGCAGGAAAGACTGAGTCACACCCCTGCAAGCAGTGGGGAGAAAAGAGGACCCAGATGTCACATCATCCAAGGCCCACCAGTGGCCTCAGGGTGAAGAGGGAGCCCTGGGCAGCAGCAGAGACCCCCAGGGGAGCTCAGCTGGCCTCATTGATGGGAGTCCGGCTGCCACCCAGCAGTTTCTCACGCTCGCTCTCCTGCGCAGGGTGCCAGCACCGGGACAGGCAGGCCAGCAGTGGGTGGTGCAGCCCATTGTAGAGGGCGGTGCCCAGCAGAAGGATGAGGAAGCCGAGGATCTGCAGTGGGTGGAAGTGCTCCCAGCCCACAGCCAGGCTCACGGCCCAGATGACCACAGTGCGCAGGCTGTCCAGCACCATGCGGGTCGTGGCACTCAGTTCCTTGGTGACGCTGACGCCCGCAAAGTTGAAGAAGGCGATGCTGCTGATGTTGCCCCCCAGTGCCAGGGCAATGAGTGGCTGCCGGCCAACCTGGCAGAAGGCGTCCAGGGCATCCTCCAGGGTCCCTCGAGGGTTCCCGCTGAAGGAGCCAGCGGGGATGTAGTACATAGGCACCAGGAGCAGCGACAGGATCACGAAGCCGAAGAGGCCTGGTGTGGAGCAGGGCGGAAGCAGTTACTGTCTCATCCTGCCTCAGCCTGCAGCATGGCCCACTGGCACAGCGGCCTCTGAACTTGGGCCTCTCCTTTTGTTTGGCTTCTGGTCCACTCCCGGGTCCCACGCTTCTACCTCTTACTTAGATGCATGCGCCGAGCTCTGATCCTTTCCCCTCCTCCACCCAGTGGCTTCTGATTGGGCCGAGAATAAGAAATCCATTTTATGCCGTGACCCCAGTGCGTGTTCTCAGGCACGCAAGTACGCACACACATGTGCACACACTCCCGAAACAGCAGCTTCCCTTGCTATGTACGATGCTTGCTGACGCTTAAATTCTGTTCTGGTCATTTGAAAAAGAACTGCTGGCTTCAACTCACTACACTGCTTTTGTAAGTTTGGTAAAACACAGCTACATTCATAAAATCTTACTAGAAATTAAAATGAGTGGGAACAGACGGTATGCTTTTCCATGTAACTGACTTCCATTCAGCTGTCAGCGACTCTGCGCACACTGGGCCAGAGCCCAAGAGCTCCTGGTAGGTGCCTGTCCACTCTTGCTAGCACTGCTCTAACCTGTTCTGCTCATCTTTTAAAGCATAATTTTGACAGCTGATTCTCTGCTCAAAAACCTTTGGTGGCTCCTCCTGCTTGTCACTTAGCCTAAATCTACTTGCCTGACACCAGAGCTCGCTATGACAGGAGCCCAACTAAATTCCCGATTATTTCCTCAACGATAAGACCTCCAGTGCGCCCCAAGTACTCACACTGATTTCCCAACCTCTGCCCTGCCTGTACCCCACTCCTGCCTATTAGAACCTGTGACTCTAATGACAGCTTCTTTGACCTGCGACTCAGACTTGCTTGGCAAATGAGGCACCACTTGAGCACGACTGGTGCAGGCTGGCGTGCTCTGTCTGGCCCTTTCCTTTTGCTGGTTACCTCCCCCAGACAGGGGTCCTCTTTATCCTTGGTCCCCCCCAGCCCAGCACAGTACATGTCAGAGGATCTGTCAACTCCCACCTGAGGAAGAAGGTGGGGACAGGCGGCTCTCTCCCCTCCCCCCACTAGTGGTCACCAGCACCTGCCCCTTGCTCCTTTAGTGTGACTGATGCCACAAGCTGCTCCTCAGCACGTGCCCCCCCCGCCACCCTGCCCCCTGCCCACACGCACCCTCTGTGCCCACTGCCCGGAGTGGGTGCACGTTGTGCTTATAGATGAACTTCTCTTCTAGTACCATCTGGATGGCGACGATGATCTGGGCCATGATGATCAACAGGTCCCCTGAGGAAAGGACAGCCAGGGTTGCACCAGGGCTGGAGTCAAGGGGTGCCGACTGGAGGGCCCCAGGGACAGCACATACCAGCTCCTAACTTTTCCAGCCCCTGTACAGTTCCCGAGGCACAATCCTGACTGCGGTGCCTGAGGGACAGGCAAGCCCCCCCAGGTCTGCAGAACTGCTGCTGGGCCCGAGCGTTGCAGCTCAGGGCATGTGGCCTTGTAGGAGTCACGTGTTTGAGGCAGATGTTTCTGGTTCCATCCTGACTCTCGGTAACCCAGAGTGGTCACTCTATCAAAACGTGGGCTGTAATGGTTCCCTGTGGGGAATGGGAGGGCACCTATGACAAGCATGACATGGCACTCAGTGCTGGGCTGGGCACCTGATAAGTGTTCAACAAGCGGTCCTTCCAGGCCTCTCTGAGCAGCAGCTGGTATGTGTGCTCATGCCTCACACCCTGCTCTGACTTTCAGTTCCCACCTGTCTGCTCACACAGCTCGCCACTCCTTGCTGCAGACACGTACCTCTCCAGTCTCCCCTGTACTCTCTCCGACCCCTTAGTGGCAGGTGTGTGTCCTCACCCAGGACCTGCACATGGCAGAGCTTGACTAAGTCTGTGGGATGACTCTATGCCGGGCTCCCCAGGAGAACGGGACAGAATAGGACAGGACGGGCAGCCCCTGGGTCCCACAGGGCCGCACCTGTGATCACTTCGCTGAGCTTGTGCTCACTGTCAGGCTTGCTCAGGAGGTCAGCCAGGCCCACGACCACCAGCCCCACGATGGTGGCCAGGATGCCCAGCCACTGGCTGACGGCCAGCCTCCGGCCCAGGAAGGCCACCGACAACAGGCCTGTGAATATGATCACTGAACCTCGTAGCATCTGGAAGCTGGAGGCGCTGGTCATGTTCAGGGCTAGAAGACAGACACAACTATTAGCTCTTGAGGTCAAAGGCTGGCTCCCCCAAGCTGGAGCCGAGCCAAGTACAGGCACATGGAGAGCGATCAGCAACCTTGGTGCCGTGCGAGTTCCCAAGTGAAGAGCGCAGGTGCCGTTTCACTGGTGGCCCCTTCAGGACATAGCCTGGCCTGGCTACTCACCCACATACATGATGCTGGTGCCCGTCATGTCACAGAGGGCTGGGGGCAGGAAAAGAAGGGGGTTGAAGGGCTGCTGGGGGTCCACGCTGGAGTCTGACTGCCCTGTGGCTCTGCACTGGAGCAGGTAAAAGGCAGCCAGGCAGGAGAATTCTCCTAGGAACATGCCCACAGCCTGCAGGGACAGAAAGGTGAGGACTCAGTGAGGGAGGGATCCTGGGCGGAACCCCTGACCAGCAGTGTTTTTAACTCCATCTTTCTTCAAGCAAAAGCTGAACTAGGACACTGACTTTTCTAGCAGACAAAAGGAGAGCTGCTGTCGGAGGCCACACAGCCTCCCGGGTCTGTCCCAAGGCCCCCTCAGGGTGAGTGATCCACTCAGCAAACCCCCAAAATTCCAGATGAAGCACCTGAGCTCGAGAGAGCTTCAGACTTTGGAAAGGCTGACCTAGCCAGGACTGAAAAGTGAGCCACCTGATTCTCAGTCCAGCAATGGGGTATCTTCTACGGACAGGGTGAGGGCATCACCACTTGCTGGGATTGCGGCCTCCTGCAGGGCCTGTGCCCTCTGTCCCTCTGCCAGGGACACTCGCAGACCCCGGCCTTGTTCTAGTGGAGGACGGCGAGAGGCAGACGGCTCTCCTGGGAGCAGGGGAGCTCCGGCAGAAGGCCAGGAAACAGCCTGCCGGGGGGCACCCGTGGGAGGCCTGGGAGAAGCAAAGGGCCAGGGCCTGTACCTGGAGGAAGGGGTGCTGGAAGCTGTGCTCCTCGCTCCCTCCGCAGCCCTTGGCCTTGAAGTTGTCGGCCCACCTGCGGCAGAGGGGGTGAAGGTCAGTGTGGCGCCCGGGGGTTCCCTCCTCCCAGTGCCCAGAGGTCCACACTCAAAGAACCGGCCCCCGCTGGGGCACCTCTCAGAGGGGCCAGACTCTCAGCAAAGGTTTTAAATCTTCAGTTCCTCAATGTATGAACGTGGTACTGCAGCGGCTCACGGAAATCACATTAAAGTCACAGTATTTACAGTGAAATATCACTGATACTTATTACTCATCAAAATCAGTCACTGGACCCACTGGACTTGAAATTTAACATATTAAGAAACATGTATGTATATATTACTACCTTGCAAATTTGCTAACCTTTTTTTAAAAACTTAATCTGTTCCTTTTATAATCTTTGGTCTCTTAGTTGCACATTTTAAGACATTAAGAAGATGACCATCGGCTATACCACGCTGTCAAAGGGATTTGAAGCACAAAAAGGGTCAAGCGCCTCTGGTCACCAGGCATGATGCTGCACACTTGTAATCTCAGTAGGGGAGGCTGAGGCAGGAGGACCACAAATCTGAGGTTAACTTGGACTAGTGACACTCTGTTTCAAAAAACAAGCAAGCAAACAAAACATCCCATCAAAACAACACACAAGTTGGGCATGGTGGCGCACACCTGTAATGCTAGCACTCAGGAGGCTGAGGCAGGAGGACTGTTGCAAGTTCGAGAACAGCCTGGGCTACAAAGTGAGCTCAAGGCCAGCCTGAACTGCACAGCAAGACCCTGTCTTAAAAGACAAAACAACAACAACAAACCCCAAACCACAAATTAAACAAAAAGATTCTCTGGTCTAAGAGGGGTACCGGGCCCCAGGAGAAGACTACCGGATCATCTTCATGGAGCCCCAAAGGTCCTTCTGAGCCTGATCCTAAAGCAGGCGGCAAATGCACTGCAGCTGGGAAGTGACAGAGGACACCCTGGGGGATGGCGAGAGACAGACAGCAGGGAGCACTGTGCCCTCTTCCTGCTGAGCCCAGACGCCTCCACAGCACTGTGCTGCAGGTGGCCGCCACACATCATTCCGAACCATCTGCCATCTCTGCGCAATTTCCTCTTCTGGAGTTCATTTCTGCCAGGCCATTGTGCTCCGGAGTCCAGCCCAATCCTTCATTTGAATGTCCCTCTGCTATCTGGGGACGTTTCTGCCTTCTAAACTACTCATCTGACTACCGTGCCAGTCCTTCCTAACCTTTTGCTCCTCTGGACGTGCTCTGGTGGGTGCCGGCACAGAGCCAAGCATGTGACCCAGTCCGGACAGAGGCTGGCAAGACAGTGACTCCTTCCTTATGCTGACGCTGCTCTCCCTGTGTCAGCCGTGTCGCCGGCTGTGCAGACCTGGAGCTGTTTTCTCTGGGGTGGGACCTGCTACCACAGCAACGCCTCACACGCACATGGCGAAGTGTAAGACTCAGGATTCTTTCTGTGACATCCTTCCCTGAGGTGTCTTTCCGCAGCAGCCACACTGCAGTGACCGCCACACACTCCTGGCTTAGCTACCGCAAGCCTGAGCTCCCACAGGGTGGGAGAGCCTTCTGCTTCCTGTACTTCCCACAGTGCTGCAGAGCTTGGGCCACTGGCTGTGCTGAGCCCCTGTGGTCTGGGTTTGACAAACATCCTGCCTGGCAGCCCTGGCTTCTTTATGTCCCAAAGCTGGGGCAGGGCAGCAGGGAGCGCCTTCCCCCACCCAGGACAAGGACATGATGGGGACTCTGGCCATGGGAGGGCCAGCTGCGGGTGGTGGAGCTCCTGGGCAACTATGACAGACACACAGACATCTGACAGAATGATCTCAAGGAGTGACCATATCTACTCAGACGCTTAACCTTACGTCCCAGGGTGAGCGAAGGAAATGGCTTTCGCAAACCCTGGCCAGTGGGGGACCCTGCCTTCATCCAGAGATGTGGAAAAGCCGGAACGGTTAGGAGGGTTTGTGGTTCTTGGGAAGGGGCAGGGGGCTGAGAGGGTGGAGGGCAAGCTGAAAGCATGGCAAGTCTTCACATGGCTGGTGAGAAGGCACAGAGAACCTGGGGAACCTGCCTGAACTACTTCTGGTTCTGGCTCTTGGGTCCTTGGGCAGGACAGGACGTGGGACATGGATAGGGGCCAAAGCAGGCCTGCTGTGACCCAGAGCCCTTTGGCAAGGCCTGGGGGAGGCAGCTGAATGGCAGAGAGACGTGAACAAGAGCGAAGCGGTAAAGCTGTTCGGGGGAGAGAGCTGACTGCCCTGCGCACGGGAGAGGGACCGAGATGGGAGCTGCAGGGCTCCTCCGGGGTGAAAGGCGAGGTGCTGCAAGTCCACCAGGGCCAGCCAGAAGCCCAGCACAAGTGCTCGTTCTTGAGGGGGTGCAGCAGGTAAGGAAACTACTTTCTTCATACCAAGGTAAGGATACTACTTTCTGGTGTCATACCAAGACCACAGACTGGCAGCTTGAGTGGTTCCCCCAGATCTAGTGGAGGTGCCTCCCCAGGACTCACCCACGCTGCCAACTGTGCAGTTCATGGTAACAACTCACATGGGTGGCGCCTTCTGGTTACATTTACTGGCGTCTGAGCGTGCCAGCTCTCCCACCCTCCCAGCCCCCTGCTCCTGGTCCATCTCTACACAAAAGCACAGTGGGTTTTGCTGCATGAGGCTTCTGGGATCCAGCTCTCAGAGGCAGCCCTCGGGCCCTGCCTCCTTGAGTCCCACTCCCATGGTCTTCGGTGCCCCTGATGCTGGACCCAGCTGGGCCAGGGAGTGAAACCTGCCTGGGACCTGCCCTCTCGCCAGATGCGGCACTTTGTGGGGAGCTGGCGGTGGCTGGACTGGGCTCCCTCCTCCCCCAGGGTGTTTTGGCTTTCTCTGAGAAGGTCTGCCCGGACTGGCTGGGCTGGCGGGCTGCCGGCTGGGGAAAGGGAATCTCTTTGTATCTAAGAGCCCAGTAACCTGAAGGACTGGGTGTCAGCGACACAGGCTGCTCTGCCCAGGAGTGTCTTCAGGCTGAGGAGCAGCGGCTCAGAATTCTAGGTCTCCGGGGACAGGCTTTCGCTTGGGTGGCGGAGGCCTAGGTAGCTGGAGGGACTCAGGCCACTGCCCCTGTCCTTCTAAGGGGCCAGGAAATGTGGAAACTGAAGAAACTCAGCCTGCATCTCATGGACTTCCTTATTTGACAGGAAAGAAAACCAGGGCCAGAGGACCCAGAGCTCCTCAGGTACTGAGACGTGGGCCACTCCCAGGGCTGGCACCCGGAATGGCCACATCTGGCTCTGTGCTCCTCCTGCACACTTAGGCTCTGCTATGAGGTTCGTTCTTACTCCAGACTCCTCTTGCCCCGCTGTGGGGGTGAGAAGTCAGCTGTGTAGACAGATGGGCTTCTTTCCTCTGTGGGCACTGTATCCTGGGGGACAGGTTGAGGCCCATGACGGAGCACCTCTGCTGGCCGTTCCTTCCAGGGTTCCCAGTGTGGGCAGGCAGGTGGGGGAGCAGGGTGCCCGTGCTGAGCAGTGAGTCACTTCCTGGCAGGCCCTGCTCACACTCAGTGCAGGACTGTGGGTGTGACGTGACCGCATGTGGCCAGGGTAGCAGGCATATTCAGGAAGAGGCCGATGTGGCTGCCTTAGGCCAATCAGCTGCATGTCTGTTCCCACAGAATCTCTGCTATTTCCTGCTGTGTCCCTAGCTTGTCAAGCCTGGAGAGTCAGGTTCCTTCGCCTAGGCATCTAGAGGACAGGGATCGAGAGAAGGGCTGGGGCTCCTCCACTGCTCTAGGGTCCTGAGGCTTAGAAGCAGGTGGCCCTGGCTTTTATGTGACATTGAGCCCTCTCATCTCCACAGATGACAGAGCCTTCCTCAGCCCCACTGTCTAGGAAGAAGGCAGGCAGGGACAATTGTGTCTGTTTTACGGAAATGAAGAGACTAAGGCTCAGGGAGGTCTGGTGACTCATCCCACAAGCTCCCAAGTCTCGTGCTCCTTCTATACACTGTCTTCTTGACTGCAGGCTTCCCAAACTGGCCTTGCAACTCCTTTGAAGCAACTGTCCAGCCAGTTCTTGGAACCCAAGGGTGGAGAAGTACCAGGGGCAAAAAATTGGAACTGGCAGGAAAGGACAGTGAGAGTCTTCTCTAATAGAGGCCTGGTGGTGCCAGGCAAGATCACAGGTCCAGGGAGAAGGGAAGTCGGGCCCATCTGCTGCAGCCTTGCAGAAGCTGGGGAGGGGGCTCAGCCTTCGAAGAGGATTCCTGACTAGAGTCTCTCATCTCTATGGAGTGACTGCTTGGCCTTGGCTCTTCAGATGCGGCAAAATTCAGGAGAATTGGCTCTAAAACGGGGACTAGCCCAGGAAGACAGAAATAGATGGATCTCAGGGAGACAATCAACAGAAGGTGCTGAGGAGGGTGAGAACACAGCCAGGGAAAGGAGAAGCAGACACTTCCCCGGGAGGGGTGAAGGGCTGGCCTGACTGGTGTTTTTTCACGCCAGGGGCATGTGACATCTCCCTGCAGCCTTCCGAAAGCTGCTGAATAGGTGAAGAAGAGCTGAGTTGGGATTCCAGCACAGCCCACATGCACTTCCTCATCCACTGCCCTGAGCCTTCTGAGAAGCTGGGAGAAGCATCCTGCTTCTTTTACAGGCCAAGGCACTGCAAGAGCCATGGAACTCTCAAGGGGGCCCCAGTCGGCACAGTAGCAGCATGACGACAGGTTTCCCTGGTCTGACCAGAGGGCTGCTGCCCAGTCCCAGGTGAGGACACCCTCAGACACAGGCTTGCTGTCCTTGGGGAGACAAGAGAGAAAAGCCCAAGGAGGCAAGACTTTGGGGTCTTAAACAACAGGACAGGACTAATGTCTTGAGGCCTAGGTGCTAGCTGTTACTCCTCACTGACTGGCCAACTCGGAAAGAAACTTTTTCTTGGGGCCTCCCCTGTAAATTGGGGGATGAGACTGGATGATTTTTGTTTCGAATGATTCTAAGCACCCCCAAATGATCTGCTACCCCCACTGGTGGTTAAGGGAGCACATTCTAGAGACAGACCATGTGGAGTCAAATAAAAAGACTCTGCCAGCTGACAGGTGAGTTGAATTTGGTAACTTTACCACACTGCACATCAGTTTTCTTATCCAGAGATAATGAGTTATAAAAGCAGAGTTATAAGAATTCACTGAGTGTATATGAAAGGTGCCCAGAGCAGGGCCAGGCACTTGGTAGGTCTGGGTGTTAACCGTGAACAAGCTGACCATGCTGACCGTGATCATAGGCCTGTCTCTCTGCACCTGATGGAAACTGCAGGTTGGAAATGTGACTTTCAATGTATAATTCACATCAAGATGTTATGCTCATCTCCCTCATTCTTTATGTCTCAGAACATCCTCTTCACAGTTTGGACTTAGAATACTGCTTAGCATCCAACTCTGGGGCTTGTTTCAGGGTGGGAAGCTTCTGACAGGCCCCAGATTGCAGGGCAGGGGATGGGACCAAAGGTTGGGAATCTCACCTGGGAACTTGTTTCCTGACTCTCAGGCAGCTTCCAAGAGAGACACCTCCAGGGACTAAAGGCCGCCTGGCTTCCTACCTGACTGGTTTGAGGTTTTGAAGGAAGCAACTAACTCAGTAAAGTTTATCCCAGTAGTAAACAGCCAATGAGATTCTCCTTGGGGACAGCAATCCTGCAAGACTTATAGCTGTGCTCCAAGTATTTGACCAAGGCTCTGGCTGGTGTGACAGTTAGATGGAAGACTTGTACTGTGTTCAGGTTCTGACTGAGATGGGAACCCTCAGTCACCAGGTGTGACCTCCAGAGTCCAGGAGGCCAGCAGCTCATCACATGATCAGAGGTGAACCAGAGAGATGGATGGGCACCACCTAGAGCTTCAAAGAAAGCGTCCTCCGTTAGAGGAAGGAGTGACACTGTGGCTGCCCTGTGTCCATCTCAGACTGTTTAAGCATCTCAAAATCAAGGACCTTTTCATGGTTGCTTTCCTCTCACTCTGTACATATCTTATATACATCTGGTGAAATGAGTATTTCTCTGTCTCACCTCTGCAGCACCTTTCATATCACTGACAGGACTGCTAGATACAAATGGTTCCAAAATGAGTAAGAAACAGTGACATCCCTCAAGAGGTTCATAGATTCTCTCTTTCCAGTGCTAGAGATGAAACCCAGGGCCTTGGGCATGGTAGGCAAGCATTCTACCACTAAGTCACACGAATCTCCCAGAAGACCCAGGAGACTTGGAGAACAGCCCAGAGAATAGGGGCGCTTCTCTTGGGAGTCAGCACACTGACCCACTGGCTTCAGAGCAGGCACCAGCTAGGTAGAAGTAAGGCCTCCCTGGGCAAGGACCACTGTCCACCTTTCTTCACGTGCACCCTGGAATCCGTTCTGATAAAGGCCAGGCTTTGGGAACTGGTGCTTTTAGATGATCAACAGGAGACGCAGAGTCCTGCCCTGAGATGAGGACAGAGAAAGCGGCCACAGGGAGGAATGGCCTTCTGGTCCATGTCAGAGAGGAGGCAACACTCAAGTCTCTCGGCCTCAGGCTGCCCTGGTCCGGGGCCAGGCTGTCCTCGGTCCTCACCTCTTGGGGACTGTCCTTATCGCTTCTGCACACCTTACAA
Organism: Dolichotis patagonum; assembly: GCA_004027295.1. Classification (NCBI taxonomy): domain Eukaryota; kingdom Metazoa; phylum Chordata; class Mammalia; order Rodentia; family Caviidae; genus Dolichotis; species Dolichotis patagonum. Next base: position 14,863 of record PVJX010014428.1, on the reverse strand, counting down.
GAGCTGAACTGCCCACCCACGCTCCCGGTTGGGTTAAGTCCATTTCTCTTCCTCCAGGCAGAAACCCTCATCTTGTGGCTCAGGTCACACTTCACTCTCCCACCTGCCCCATCTCTCCTGCCTCATTCCCGCCTCCTAGTTGCCTTCATTTGCTAGCAACAGCCACAGTGGTTTTCCCCTGCCCCAACGCGTGCAGTTTGACCTCCAGATTGTCCATGCTGCTTCTTTCTTTTTTCCAATTAGACTTTCAACATGTCACTTTCCGAATCAACAGTCCCTCTCAGCCATTTGGGGTTGGTTAACAGTCGCTTTGAGCTAGCTTTCCCTGCAAGTCTGTGCCTTCAACAGAACCCCACTTAGGTGGCGGGCGCAGCTCCCGCCCCTGCTCCAGAAGCAGTCGGTGGGCAGCCTCTCGTCTGCTGCCTCTGCCCTTCACGCTCGCTAGTCACTCGGCCTGCACGGCCACTCCAATCGGTCTGCGTGCCTGAATCCTGGAACCATCTCCGCCAGATCCCAGCCCCGGCCGCCGAGAGGAACTGGGGGCGCAAAGTCCAGCCGCGGAGTAAGGCCGACTCCGCACTGGGGCTCGGATCCCCCAAATCAGGCCACCGGCTTTAAGATTCCCACGGCCTGGTAGCCCTGGGGTGGTCCCTAAACAGCGCGAGCCGCCCCTCAGGGGCGACTGCGGAGGAAGCCGGAAAGGAGATCGAGGCATGGGAGCGCGGAGTAGCCAGCGCCCGCAGCCCCGGCGGGCCCCCTCCCCGCCAGACCCAGACTCACTTTGCCGAAAGCGTGTTGATGGAGCCGGTGACAAGCATGAGCCCAGCCAGGAACAGCTGGTACTTGGTCCAGGCCATGGTGGAAACGCGGGAGACCACAGGAGCCCACACCACCCGCCCGGGTCACCCGGGGGTCTCCAGCTCGAGCGCTTCCGGGCCGGGAAATCACGTGATCCCGGCGGGCCCCGCCCCGCGCCGCTCGCCCCGCCCCTCCCCGCCCCGCGCCACGCCGCGCCCGGGAATGCTTCCAAGTCCTGGTTCCCGGGCTCCACGGTCCTACTCTGGTACCTGCTAACTATTCTCAGCTCGGTAGTCGCAGCTCGGTAGTCCCCGCTCCGTCCTCTTACCTCTTTTTTTCTTCTTTACGGGGCCGGAATTGAACCCGGGGCTTCACGCAGGCTAGGCAAGCGCTGTGGCCTCCCTGTTTGTAGAAGGGACCGGTGAGCGGAATGGTGAAGATGCAGCATGGATGTTAGCTCATTTCGTAAACCCTTGGCGAGGTTGAGCTGGATCACGTCTGTCACTAGACAAGAAGTGGAAACGTCCTCTCTCCAGGGGCCTCAGGGAGGGCCTGGAGGCCTGGGACGCGTTCGTAGGAATCCCAGCTCTCTGAGTTGCTCACTAAGTGGAGTAGGACTCTAGTTACAGCTTCCAGGGAGATCATTTTACAGGTAAAACTGAAGTGCTTGCAAGTGGTAGAGGGGACGGCAGTTGGATGCAGATTCGTAGTCTCTGAAAGCAGATGCCTTCTGCGCAGCCCCTGGACTTAGCCTGCCCCGCTGGCTCCTTCGTTGATATAGGTCCTGCTCAGAGGCATCCAGGCATTGAGCCTGTCCCTAGGTTTGTTTGTAGAGGCCTTTTGGCTTTTAGAATCCTGTCCTCTATTCTCACCTGTGCCAGCTGTCTACCTTCCTTTTCAGTTCCCTAGGCTGTGTCTATACTCTGACATACCAGAGAGGCAAGACCCCTTTGGGGGACTGCTTTGACTTAGTATGCATATTTCCCTCATTAGTACAGCTCTAATTACTGAGGCACAGACATAGGACTCGTCTGTTGTTTTCTTGCTGCTTGTCTGCAGACTGCTTTGAACTTATGAACTTGGCCAGTGAAGACCCGGAAAAACCCTCAGGGATCTGCAGCAGACCTGCCCGTGGCAGGACGAGCTGCTGGAGAAAGTGTTAGGAATACAAGGGATCCTAGACAAAGGAGTGCGTGAAAGGGAAGGGCTTTCCCGCAGGAAGCAATGGTGTGCTCAGTGGTTTGGAGGCCCCAGTGAAGGAGGACCCTGTCTGGGTCCTGCAGATGTTCCAGAACTCTCCTTCATTGGAGCCTGCTGTCCTTCGCAGAGGGTAGGAGACCCAGGGGAAGGCTCTTCTGAGGTTTTTGTCCACACCAGGTTTATGTGCCTTTGAAGGTACTCATTTATCCAAACATTTACTGAGACACTGGGCAGTCGGATGAATGAAACACAGCTGTCCTCAGGCACAGGCTGCGGCAGCACACACCTGCTGACAGTGCCTTTCCATGGGAAACAATTCCTATAGGCAACATCGACTTACTCGGTAGGGCTCTGAACCATTTTCCCTGCTTTTCCAGGCCAGGGGCACTGTCTCAGAGTAAACAGTACTAGTGATATTGGTGTCACCAATCCAACATGATGTCATTAGCAGCACAGTCTCTGTAGTTACATCATAAAATGAATTTTAATTTCTCGGGGTGTCCTACCCACTCATGAAATGGCTGTCTCTGGAACCTGGGACAAAGGAGGATTTATTGACAAACACACAGAACCCACTAAATTTAAGGCACAGAGTCAGGAATGTGACCCTGAAGAGTAGCCAGATGACTTAGTTACTTTTCTCGTTGCTGAGACAAAATACCTGACACTCACAGTTAAGGGAGACTCACAGTTTGTGGAAGTTTGAGTCCATAATTGACTGGCTTCAAGGCAGAGTGGCATGGCAGAAGGCATTGCAGAAGAGAAACAGTTCATGGTGGGCAGAGGGCAGCAAAGCAGATGGCCCCAAGAAGCAGCAAGCAACAAATGACAGCACTAGCCCTCTTTCTGTCCCTTATATTTTATCACACCCAAGGTGAGCATCCTTAATCCTACCCAGAACTATGCCAGACCAGTCAGTGGACTAATGTGGTAATCACAATCCTTGATCCCAGCATTACACACCAGATCCAGCCACCTCTGAAAAACTCCATCTATGATTTCATGAGTGTAGGAGACAATTTGAGTGACTCCCCTTGAATGCAGAACAGTTGCTGCAACATTGATTATATTGAGGCTTATTTCTATATGCTGATATGTAAAGAGCTAACTATGGTATTTCCTTCTCTCTTCAGTTGGCTCTAAGCATTACAAATAAGACTAGCTGAGGTACTGGTATGTGATCTCTAAAGCCATCAGACAGTTTTCTGTTTCCTCGCCTAGTGCTCTCTGTAAAAGATATGAGCACGGCAGGATGACAGAGCCAGTCAGCTCCAGGAATGTCAACTGGGTATGAGCCTCGAAATAAAGAGGCTGTGAGTCTCCCAGGCACAAAAGTTTACATATCAGAAACCCTAGCAATAGCCTCCAGAAACAATTCAGTTGCTACCTTAATTGAATTCTGCAGATTGATCCTTCTGCAGGTCATTCTCCCTGCATTTTGCAGGGATGCTTTTCTCCCTACCTGGCCAGCCAGCTCATGTTACTCATGTAGTTCCCACCATCCTCACTGTCACTCATCCTCGGGCCACCCCCTTTCTTCACAAGATAATAAATTCTGGGACAGGCCTAGGGTCAGGGTCTTTGTCTGCAGTATCCTCCCAGGAACTGGATTTAGGACCCCCGGCTGCCCTTAACTTTGAATATGTCTTGGTGTCTTTACTCTTGCCGTGGATTGCATTGGAGGTGATAGATTGGAAATAACTTGCTGGGATTCCAATAACATTTCAATGGGATTACAAATATAACTGTTTGGATTGTGAGGAAGACTGGAAACGGAATTACAATACTTGGCTTACAATCACAATATTTGGGATTACAATACATGGGGTTTTGAGGAACATGTAGACACAAACCACGGCACCAGACAAGGTCGTTTCCCTCCAGAAGTTTGAGATTCAATGGAGGAAAGGGATGAGAGTTGTCATTAACCTTGTAGCCATGTGAGAAGAGACAGAGTTGGGTGAAGGGATAGATTCTCAAGGGGGCAGGGATGCAGGAGTCGACAGTGACAATCACAAGTGTCTTGGATCAGGTACCCATGGTGGCAAAGTATGGAGGTGAGACTCCATATCTCAAACCTGCTCCCCAAGAGTAGGATTTGGAGATATTTATGACAAAGAATCAGAGCTGGACATGGTCCTAATACTTGGGAGGCTGGGGCAGGAGGATCTTGAGTTTTGAGGCCAGCCTGGGTTATGTAATGAGTTCAGGACTGCATCTACATAGTAAGATGTCATCTCAAAACAACTAAACAAACAAATGAACAAAAATCCCAAAGAAGTGGAGTGATGTGAAGCATGGGAAAATCATTGGTGATCTGCACATGTGTCATACAAGGCTCGAGATGGGATACATGTTCAGAAAAAGGTGTCATTGGCATGTGCTCAGGTCAACCTTCTGATCTCAAAACACAATCTACTGGACATCTACTTCGATGCACGAGAAGAGTGGAGTTTTCAACAAAAACAGCTTTTGAATCCATAAAAGGAACCTTGGTTATCATCACAACCAAAATATCAGTGGTATTGTCTACAGCAGCACTGATGGGAAACTAATAATGTATAGCTCAGCTGCATGACCTCCAGAATTAGTGATTTTTAACCTGTTTTTTTTTTTTTTTTTTTTGTACTGGAGATCAAACTCATAACCTTGTGCTTGCCAGGAAGGCACTTATGCCACAGAGCTAAAACCCTGGCCCCCTGAGAATTGGTAACTAAGGGGGTGCATGAGGGCTGAGACAGGAAGAAGTAAAGAGTATTAAAGGTTTGTTAGTGTAAATGATCTGCACATGTGTTATCCAAGACTAGACCAGTTGTATCTCTTGACGGGTGTGTTAGTCACTTTCTGTTGCTGGGACAAAATACCTAACATCTGTAAATTAAAGGAGATGGTTATTTAGCTTATGGTTTCAGAGGGTTTGGATCTCTGTCAGAAGACGAGATCGCAACAGAGTTGGTTATTAACCTTGTTGGCTTTTATTTATGATTCATGGTGGGGTACCCTCCACTCTATAAAACAGAATGAGAGCTCCTGCAGGGGAGCAGCACAACTGTGGCTTTGGAAGTTGAAATCAGTGAGAACAGGAAAGAGTAAGATTATCATCAGGTTACTTTTTTGGTAAGGGATAAAGCAAGGAGACTTGCTTTGTTGACTCAGGTAGACTGGAATCTCCTTTTTTTTTTTTCAGGAAAAACTGGTCTATTTTGGAGCTATCTTCTTCATTAAAACTTCAGTCAGACTCTGTGGTATTTAGTCTGAGTGACTCCATGTTGACATCTGGCTTGCTGAAGCCTACTGCAGGAGCTCAGTTCAAAACAAAGGGTGATCTATCTGTCTACCTACCTACCTACCTACCTCTCCTAAGAGCTGGGTGCAGTGACACACATCTTTAGTCCCAGCACTCAGGAGGCTGAGGTAGGAAGATTGCTGCAAACTCAAGGCCAGCATGAACAACATGGCGAGACTTTGCTTAGAAAAAAAAATATCACCCCAAAACAAAAACAAGACATCTCTGGGAATTTAGAACCTTAAGGCATGAAATGCCATGTGTGTACATTGTTCCAGACTAGGTATATTAGTCACTTTCCTATCACTGGGACAAAACACCTTACACCCACAATTTAAAGGAGAAGAGGGTTATTTGGGCTCACAGTTTCAGTGTACTCAGTCTGTGGTTGGCTGGCTTCGAGGCAGACATGGCATGGTGGAATGGCATAGTGGAGGAAAGTTGTTCACTGAATGGCAGCCAAGAAGGAGAGAGGGAGAGAGGGAGAGACAAAGAGAGAAAGAGGAACGTATCTTCCAAATCATGTCCCCAGGCTTCTAAACAGGCCCTACCTCCAAACATGAGGTATTTTAGATCTAAACAATAACATTAGGGAAGGGGTATGCCTTGGGTTAGGTGTGTCACTTAAAGCAAAGTGACTGTGTTTCAAGGCTTCATCAATCATTAAGAAGTCCACTTTCCTATCTGTAAAATGGGAACAATATTCACAGGTTTCTTTGTGAAGAGGAGGACAGATAGGGGAATTTAGTGCATTGCCCTGGGGGAGAATTTGTACAGCTGTCATGAGATCAAGGTTAGAGACCTCAAGCTGTGTGTTAAAAAGAACTTCTCAAGTGTATCACGAGTTTAGTCCTGTCTTCTGGAGACATTTTGAACGATTTGGCAAGTTACTTTTAAGAAGTTTCTAATTTCCAGAGTCAAATGTTCTCTGCAAAATATTTCAGAGCTTACTGCTCACCAACCAACCTGGCTTGTCTGCAAGATGGAATCTTTTTGTAATCAATTTAATCACATTCTGGATTAAGAAAGAATTACTTTACCCTGGGAAGGACAGAGATACGTGTGCAGACTGACCAGGTCAGACAAGATTTTTTTTTCTTTTTAAAACAAGCTTTTGGTGTATATCTTTGGGTTGTAGCCTGTCCCCTGGCTTGCATGTGACCTCTTCCTAAGTGTCCTGTGTTCCTCTGTCCCAGCAGGGTGGCACCTAAGGACAGCCAGCTGAGGCTGTGACTGGAAAGGGAGAAGGGCTTGGGAGGCAGAGGGCTGGGTTAGGTCCTGGGGGAGAAACAGACAAAGGAACCAGGTCTGACAAGAGAAGCAGAGAGGCAGTGGATACCGGTTCCCTAATTCCTTCTGGCTGACTTTACAGCGGTTTCTATGGTGACCAGAGATGATTAGATTAGAAGTCACCTGCTCCTTTAGCTTCAGGCTCTCATAAGGTCATTCTCAAATCCTCTCTCTTTTCTATCTTCTTTGTTCCTTAAACCAACCTCCCCTCTCATTTCCAGATCAGTGTTGATCACTAGCCTTGGGGTAGATCACTGGATTCTGGAAGCTGATGTCTTGCCCCTGGGAGTAAGATCAAGGTGTTTGGAGATAAAATGTAGTCTATGGGTTAAATCTGATTTCAGATAAGCAATGAATCCTTTTTCAGTACAGGACACAGAGTTGGTTAATGACAAGGATACAGTTTTGAGAAACGTGTCATTTGGGCACAAGACGGTCTACCATTGGTTGAAAGGTAGTTATGTGATATGCGATTGTATAAGCACACCCTTAACATTTGTTGGGACATGCTTAAAGGAAAAAATGATCTGTTGTTGCCTTGAAATTCAAATTCTACTGGATATCCTGTATCTGATGTCTCAGTTTGGCAGCTCTGTTAGCCTGGCATCCAGTTCAGTGCTCCTGCTCAGAGAGGGCGAGCCAAGACTAGCTGACTTTAACTGCTGTATCTCAGGTAAATAGTTTTTGAATATGCTATTAACTATAGACAGTTAAATTAAATAGAAATGTTATGGGCAGTCAGACAGGGATAGGTCCTCCAGAGAGTCAGGACAAAGGTAAAAGCATATCACAACCAGCTGGAGATACATCTGTTGGAGTCCAGGCCTTAAGATAAAGATGAAATGACCAAGCCTGCGTACTTCCTCCAAAGGCAAACACCGGGCCTAATGAGGTCTAGATGGACATCAGTCACCTGGTGGGTGACCAAGACCTCTGGATCAACCATTTCCTAGAAAAAGTCTTTGTTCTTTCCACGCACACGTGTACGTGACTTGTTTCCCCACTGGATCACTATTCCTAAGTGACTATACTTGTACCCTTATTGGTGAATTATAGTTGTAACCTATGTCAAACCCATGTGGGTTTTGCTCTATACAGTTTCTTTGTAGATCTCCTCTTGCCTCTCAGGAGCTATCCTCTCAATAGATATTTTCCTCCTCATGGCCTCTGGTGTTCCTAGAATTCATTCTTAGATTTTAGAGAACACAAACTTGGCATATCAGACATTGAACAGGTTGGGAGATAGAACATTTTCATATTTCATCTCCTGTAGCAATGACATTTCCTTTCTTTCTTTCTTTCTTTCTTTCTTTCTTTCTTTCTTCTTTCTTTCTTTCTTTCTTTCTTTCTTTCTTTCTTTCTTTCTTTTTTCTTTCTTTCTTTCTTTCTTTCTCTATTTTTTTTCTTTCTTTCCTTCCTTCTTTCTCTGTTCTCGACTCTCTAAATTGGTATCAGCAGCCAGGAATGGTTGTGCACAAATGCCTATAATCCCAGCATTCAGGCAGCTGAGCTGGAAGATCACTGTGAATCTGAGGCCAGCCTGAACTATGTAGTGAGACCCTGTCTCAAAAGAAAGAAAGAAAGAAAAAGAATTGATATCAGTACTCTTGGATGTAGACCTCACTTGGGAATTCTAGGATCTGGTGTCTAACTCTTCTGATATGGATGCAGGGGGGTAACTCATTCCAGTAGGCCAGGGCCTGGTATCTGTAGAATAATCTGAGACCTTGACAGATTGAGGACCTTCCTCTTTTTCATATACAATTTTAGGGTATTCCTAGATCTAAGAAAGCCAGACATGGATCCCTCAAATCTTACCTCTGGGATAATTTCTCATCTAGTTCAATGCCTTCAAATTTCAGTGTAGGGAACCCAGACCTACGATAAAGAAGGTGACTTACTCAGATCAACAGGCTATGAGTTGTGAGCTGCTATATTCAGTGTATTTATTTTTATTTATGTGGCATCAGTTTTACTCAGTTAAATAGACTAATAATAAAAAATTCACTGGCCTTATAAATGCCGTGTTAGTAATACAGTCTCTGAACAAATGAATTATAAGAACTATAAGAATATATTTTCATACTAAAGAAAACAGGGAAACACTTCAAAACATTGGTGTAGGCAAAGATATTTTGGATTGAACCAATTGGGATTGTACATTAAACTAAAAAGTATCTGCACAGCAAAGAACACAATCAACAGAGTTAAGAGGCAACCTATAGAATAGGAGAGGTTATTTGTAAAGGGTTCATTTGACAAGGATTTATATAAGGCACTGAACAAGCTAAACATCAAAAGCCAAGTAATCCAACTAAAAATTGGCTAAATATCTGAATAGAGAAGAACAAAAAGAAGATGTGAGTGTCCAACAAGTATATGAAAACAAATGCACAGTGTCATTAATCTGCAGGGAAATGCAAATCAAAAATCACAGTGACATATCATTTCTATCTCTCCTCAGAGTGGCTATCATCAAAGAAGAAAAAATTAACGTGCTGGTGAGAATGTGGAGAAAGGAGAGCACACTTATCCACTGCCGATGGGAATATAAATTAGTATAGCCATATGGAGAACAGTATGGAGATTCCTAAAAAAGCTAAAAATAGATCCACCATATGGTTCAGCAATCCCACTACTAGGTACATATCCAAAAGAGATGAAGTCATTGTACCAAAGAGATATTTGCACTCATGTTTATTGCAGCCCTATCCACGGTAGCCAAGATATGGAGTCAACTTAGATGTCTATCAGCAGCTAAATGAATAAAGAAAATGTGGTATACGTGCACAATGGAGTATCATTCAGCCGTAGAAAGAATGAAATTCTGTCCTTTGCAGCCACCTGGATGAAACTGGACGTCATTATGTCAGTGAAATAAGCCAGACACAGAAAGACAAATGCCACATGTTCTTACTCATTTGTGGAAATTAAAAAGTCAATTTCATAGCGAATAGGATGGAATAGAGACCAGAAAGAGAAAGGGAGGAGGTGAAAAAGTTAGATGAGGGACACTGAAACACGCAGATAGAGAGGAGAAATTAGTTCTGGTTTTCACAATCTGTAGTGTGTCTTAAGGGACTAAAAAAGAAGAAAAGACTGGAAAAGAAATTCTCAGCACATGAAAATGATTACTGTTTGAAGGGATGGATGTTCTTATTACCCTGATTTGGTCATTATGCAATATATGTATAGACTGAATTAAGCAGAGTGTAACCTATAATGTTCAGCTGTTATGTCCCAATTTTTTAAAAAAGATATTTTTGAAGTATTTAAAAAAAAACCAAACATGTGCTGGGTAGTGAACTACTGCATATTTTATTAACTGAATTAATTTTCTATTGCTGCTGTAATAAATTACCACAACACAGTGACTTAAAACAGCACTTTTAGGATCGAGGTCGAGGCAGAGCTGTGTTCCTTCTGGAGGCTCGAGGAGGGAAGCCGTTCCCTCGCCTGTGTTCCCTGCTCCTGGCCCCCGGCACCCTGAACTTTGCTTCTGTTATCACATCTCCTCTGACTCTGACCCCTCGCTGCCACAGAACCTTGGTCCTTATGTTGGTTCTGCTTGGATACCCAGGAATCCTCTCGCTGCCTTAAGATCCTGAACCATATCTCAAAGTCCCTTCTGTCACATAAGGTAACATATTTACAGGTTTTGGGAGTTAAGACATGGACACCTTGGAGTCACCATCATTCTTATCACAGTTAATGTCACGTTAAAAAAGACGCTAGAGTGTGAAGTACTTTTACGTTAAATGATTTGCTTTAAAATACCTTAGGGCCAGGGCCATAGCTCAGTGACATAGCATATGCTTAGTGTTTGCAAAGCTTTGGGTTCAATTCCAGCACAACGGTAAGTCTGTGGTTAAAAAAAAAAAACAACTAATAACAAGAAAGGCAGAAAGCTGGTTTTGGAAGCTCAGTTATGGGTATATAGAGGCTCATCGTATTGTTTTCTCCAAATTTTTGCATATTTGAAAGTTCTGAAATTAAAAATAAGCATACAATATTTATGATACTGGTACATGAATAAATAAATATTTTAAAATAGCAGTAAGTTCAGAAATACACTCACATACAAGCAGAATATTAGTGGTGATTATTTAAATGGCATTTGGACAACTGGGTGTACATCTGTAAAAAATAAATTTGGATTTTTATCTCTTCCCTTGAACTGAAATATATTCCAGGAGTATAAAAGATTTGACTGGAAGAAAAAATTAAATCATAAAATTCCTAGAAGAAAACACCTAAGAGCCATTTCTTAAAAAACTGTAGTAGTTCTGGGGTAGAAAAGGCCTTTCTGAGTGTGATCCAAACCTTGTGTGGGGGAATAATCAACAATGTGAGTTAAGATAAAAAATATGATGAATGTTTAAATTTTTAACAATTTATTACAGAAAAAGAAATAGTGCTATTAATTATCCTCAAAATACTCCCTCTACACACACAACCCCGCCTCAAACACACTCATCCTCTCATCCTTGCCACTTTGTGAAGCAATTCTGGAACTGCTTTTTCCTGTCCTTAGTCGTGCCGTTGTGGCTGCCTTGATGTCCTGAGTCAGCTCAAAATGTTTCCCTTTTATGGTCATTTTGACTTTGGAGGAGAGCCAGAAATTTCACAGTGAGGACACAGCATCACATTTTTTTTTTTTTTTTTTTTTTTTTTTTTTTGGTACCGAGGATCGAACTCATGACCTCACGTTTGCCAGGCAGGCGCTTAAGCCACTGAGCTAAACCCCCGGCCCACAGCATCACATTTTTATGAATTTGCCTTTCTGTTGGATGACACTTGGCCATAGCAATCACCGTACGTTTTTTAAAAATCATACCTTGTAAAGATATTCATGAAACAAGAGTTCCAGAACTACTTCAGAAAGTAGTAAGATGAGGTAAGTGCATTTGATGTGAGGATGAATATTTTAAGGGGCATTAATGGTAATGTGTCTGTTACTGTAATACATTTTTAAAAACAAACATTAACTGTGAACTTCCATCACACTGCATATATGACAATTTGTGAAAAAATATTGGCAACTCACATAACAAAGAGCTAATGTCCTTGACATAAAGTGGTCTTAAAAATAGACATTTCTTTAAAGGAGATACACAAATAGCTAACAAGTACATGGTAATTTTCTTAATTCTTAGGGAAATGCAACTTAAAGCTACAAGATATATCACTTCCCATTTTCTAAAATGACTATAATTGAAAAAAGATGAAAATAACAAGTGTTGGAGATGATACAGAGAAATTGGAACCTGTATATACTGCTGGCTAGGATCTAAAACGAGGCTGCTTTGGAAGGCAGTCTGACAGTTCATACAAAGGCTAAACACAGAGTTACGGTAAGACCAAGCAGTTCCATTCAGAGGTATCCACTAGGAGAAATGAAAACATATGTCCACTCACTATGGCTACTCAAAAACTTGTTTGTGAATATTTATTATTCATAATAATCAACAAATAAAAATAACCCAAATGTCCAACCACTGGTAAATGAGTAAACAAAACAGTATATTCGCACAACAGAATATTACTAACTACAAAGATGAATGAAATATTCATATACATTACAGTGTGGGAGAAACTTGAAACTATTATGCTAGGTGCAAAAAATCATCCATGAAGGATCACATATGACATGAATCCATTGATACGATGTGTCCAGGTTTGCAAAACTGTGAGGAGAAAACAGATTAGCCATTACTTGCCCCTGGAGAGGCGCACTGGAAGTGGGTCAGGGTGAGGACTGCATGGATTTCTTTTGAGGGGATGAAGTGATCTACAGTTAGACTGTAGTGATAGTTGCACTAATTTGGGACCATACCAAAATCACTGAATTGTATGATTTATGTGGGTGAATTTCAAAAATTCAATACAAACAAAACCATACACACAAAAGGCAAATGGTCAATGAGTACAACCAGATAATCTACAGAAAAGGAAAGTACCTCTAGGGGCTGGGAATTTAGCTCAGTGGTATAAGCGCCTGCCTGGCAAGCATGAGGTGGTGAGTTCGATTCCTGGCACCAAAAACAAAAAAACCAAGAAGTACCTCTTAGGCCCATGACAAGATGGTCACTATTTCTCATAAAAAGAGAAATACATAGATTAGGAGTATAGCTCAGTGGTAACGTGCAAACCAAGGCTCTGGTTTTGATCTCTAGTACTGCAGAAAAAGAGAGAAATTCAAAGTAAAAATACAATGTATACCATTTTCATCTGTTTAAATGGGAAATTTAAAACAAAATGCAATAGCGTGATGCTGGCCAGGTTGCAGGGATATTCTGTACACTGATGGTAGAAATCAAGAGAGTGTCACCTCTGAAGAAGACAATTTTGTACTGAGAAAATCACACGCCCTCACTCTGTCCTGCCATGTGGTGCTGCCGTGTGCACCCAGACTGTTTCCACCCAGACTTCTCTCACATGAGATAATGATGGCCTATATAACTAAACTCTTACTATGTTGGGTTTTCTGGTGCATGAGATCAAAACGAATGCCAGCTGGTAACCCCAGCAAGTCTACTGCCAGGAATCTATTTTACTGAGTTTCTCCATGTCCACTGTGATAGCAACAGAACCATGTAATTCTATCAATGGGAGAGATAAATAAATAAATCATGGTCCATCCAGATACTGCCAGGCTCTTTATGAGCTGATGTGCTGTGACTTCCTTGGTGAGGTGTTAGGAACCCTGTGAACCATATGATACCTTGTGTGTAAAAATTAAAATATATGTAGAGCTTTGTGTGGTGGTGCATACCTGTAATGGGAGCACTTGGGCAGCGGGGGCAGGAAGAATACAAGCTGAGCTCAGCTAGGGCCACGTATGACTCAGCAAGAACCTACCTCAAAAATGAAAAAATAAAACTAAAAAGGGTGGATGTAGCTCAGTGTGAGGTCCTGGGTTCAAACCCTACTACTACAGGAAAAACAAACAAAAAAACTGTATACCTGTGTATTTGCAGAAAATCGCTAGCTGGGCGGATGGTAGTGTTGGAAGTTGCAGCCTCCAGGACCTGCGGCTGGGCTCCTTCCTCCCAGAATCTGTCCAGCCTACCAGCTGGGCTGCTGGTATCTGTCCCCAGGAGAGCACATCCTCGGTAGAGGCAGCATCAGTAAAAACCGATAATTGGGTGGTGGGAGGCTGGGGTCACACTCCCTTCCCACTACAAAACTTTTTGAGTCTTCCATGTTTCCTGCTATGTGGACATTTACCTATTTAAAGTGATAAACAGAATAAAGGATACAGGACCAAGAACATGGATCAGCCCAAGAATGGAACATTTCTTTCTCTTCATAGCTCCACGAATTGAGAGCTGGTTTCAGATAAGCAGCATTCTTGCAACCAGGGAAATCAGGGGAGCATGATTCTTCTGCCCAAGAGCTGGGGCATGGTCCTAGAGCCTGGATATTATTGATGGATTGATTGTACTGGTATTGAGCCCAAGGCCTTAGCAATGAGCTATATCCCTAACCATTTTTCATTTTGAGACAGGATCTCATTACGTTGCCCAGGCTGTACATGAACGTGTGATTTTCTTCTGAGTCAGCTTGCGGAGTGCTGATGGAATGCTAATGTGTACCTCGAGACTTCCCCTCGCCAAACCTCAGGTGGACCACGTGACCTCGAAAGGCCTCGCAGATCCTAGGCTTTGCTCTTGCAGTTTGGCCGCTACAGATTCATTAGACAGCCGCTAGATGGCGGGCTGCCCCTGCTGCTAGAGGACAGACGCTGCTGGAACTCACCCAGCTTTCAAAAATGATTGTGGGCCACCTGAGAGAATTTAACACCAAAAAGCAAACTCCCAGAGGCGCGGTATCTTGAGCATTGACATGCATGCAATGTTTCAGGGAGATGCTGAATAACGGAAAGAAGTGTGTGTGTGTGTGGGGGGGCTTCCCTTCTCCAAGGGACAGGTGACGGAGGACATAGTTGTCCTCAGCCAGGATGGCAGGACTTCATGCTTGTCAGAGGTTTCAGACGCCCTGTAGTTGGCTGAAATGGAGAGCCTCAAAGGGCATTCGTTGTGGAATCGGGGTGGGCAGGCCTTTTGGCTTCTCCAGGCCTCAGTTTCCCATCTGTGATGTAGGTATACTAGTCACAGCTACCTTGTGAGATAAAACTGTAATGTGATTGGCTGTAGTTCCTTTGGTAGTCTTTGCCCTGGACATGCTAGCAAACTCAGTAAATGTGGCTGGTGTGTTTATAACAGAATAGGGATGTGGCCTCTACTGAGGCTGCCCCCTCCTGGGGACTTATACCCGGAGCCCAGA
>PVJX010014427.1:0-44855 GCA_004027295.1 Dolichotis patagonum | reverse complement strand
CCTGCTGCCACCACTGGAGCTCTGTAGTATGGCATCGAGGAGAATGGAGACCAAACCTGTGATAACCTGTCTCAAAACCCTCCTCATCATCTACTCCTTCATATTCTGGGTGTTTCTCTAAGGTAGTGGTTTTCAACAAAGTCAACAGACCTGTATTTGTCAATATCTGAAGACACTGACCAAAAATGGTCACAGCTGGGAAAGGTGGCATAGGCATTTAGTGTGTAGGAGTCACAGATGCTGCTAACCATTGTGCGGTGTGGGGGACAACCCCTTGCAACAAAGAAGTATCTGGTTCAGAGTAAACATACGAGCAACCACTAGTGTATTGGACTTAACACACTTACAAACAAGAAGTAAAGCATTCTACATTGGATACCATAATTCTTTATGTGAAAATGAAAGTTGGATCTCTAAGGCATCTGTGATGACAGGCCATCAGCAAGGTCCTCTTTGTGAGTCTCACATACTCGACTGGCATCAAATAAAGAATTTTCTTCCTGATTGGAGTTTCCAGAAATGGTGGACCAGTAGGTAGCAGGAGAGAGATCCTCTCTGTGAGAGACAGATTAAATGCCAGAATTTAACACCCTGGAGAGACACAAACAGAGAGAGATGGACTTTCTGAGCCCAGGAAGAAACTAAAGTTAAAAAAAACACTCAAATATGAGGTCCTGGGGCTACCATTAGAGGAGCTAAGATCAGCAAGCATAGCGCCCTCCTCGAGCTGCCTGAATTCCTGCCCAAGAGCGACCTGACCAACCAAATTGCGTCAATGCGACTGGCTTGAGTGGCGCAGTGAGGAGCTGAACATCCCTGTGTGTGGCTCACCTGGACCTGGCCCTGCACATGACCCACCCAGATGCACTGTGAATTTGCACTGCAGCCACGCTGAAGTCAGAGGTCTGGGAGCCCAGCAGTTCTCAGGGACCGGCATCAACAAACTGTTAGTGATGAGAATAAGACCCATGGGAAAGGGGAAACCAACTGGAAGACATTTTGGATTTGGACAGGACAGCCTTAACTCCATAAGGAAGTGGTTTCAGTTGGTTGCTCCGCTCACTGAGCAGATTGGTGGACTCTGCTTGGGTTGGGCCATGCCCCTGGCCGGGACCCAGTGGGTTGCTACAAACTAACTTCCTGAGTGCAGCAGCACACCGATGCAGTGAAGGCTTTCAAAGGTTGACTGACGCTGAGGAGAGAAGCCAGCGCACACTGCACTTGCTTTAACTTCACTCTCTGATAGAGACTGGCAGAGGGCAGAAGCCCCTAGCCTGTGTGCTCCAGAGGAGCCTTAACCAACAAGAAAAGGGGCTGGGAATTACACTGTACACTTGTATGGAAGGAACCAAAAACATGACGAGAGGGAAAAATAAGAAAAAACCCCCAGCCCTCAACCCTGAGAACATTGATCCAGGAGAGGTAAATACAAAAGAGATTGAGGGCAGCAAACATGCAACATCAAACACAGTGGTAGCAGACATAAAGAGATATCTTCAGGACCTCATAAATGGGGTCAAAGCTGAAATATTAACTCAAATTAAACAAGACATAAGTAGATTAATAAAAGAAAGGCTGGGCACCTCTCCAGAAGACACAGACAAAAGAATGGAGGAACACAAAAGGAGAGAAACATTAAATGAAGAAAACAAGAAAAACCTAGAATTCATGAAGCAAATTCAAAGAGATTATCAGGAAATGAAAGACTCCATAGAAAACTGACAAAACTGCTTGAAAGAAACCAAAGACAGACTATCAAAAATTGAACACAGGCTTGCAATGTGTGATCATGAAAGGGAAGATCTCTTAAAAATAACAAGGGAGCAGACAGTAACAATTGGAAGGCTAGAGGATGACAAGAGGATTTATAACTTAAGAATAAAGCATGTGAATGAAGAAACAGGAGTCAAAACAGAGGAATTGCAAAAGCTATTCACAGAAATCATTAAGGAAAATTTCCCAAGCATAAAAAAATGAAATGATATGCAGATGTATGAAGCATACAGAACTCCAGTCCCCTACAACCAAAACAGAGCTACACCTAGACACATAATAATCAAGATCCCAGAAATTCAATATAAGAACAGAATATTAAAAGCCATCAGAGAAAAGAAACAGATCACCTATAAAGGAAAACCCATCAAAATCATGGCAGACTTCTCAACACAGACCATCAGGTCAAGAAGAGCTTGGAGTGAAGTAATTGAAGCCCTGAAGGAAAACAACCTCCAGCCCAGATTGATATATCCTGCAAAACCCTCTCTAGAAATTAATGGAGAAACAAGATACTTCCATGACAAAGAGGAACTTGGAGAATTTGTGACCACCAATCCAACCCTACAGAAAATACCGAAGGACATTTTAGAGAGAGAGAACAAGAATACGAGCATTTCAGGAACAATGGCAGAGAGGCCTCAGTGAACAGGGCAGACAGTGGAGTGGAACAGAAAAATAGACAACCAATGGCAGAAACATAGAATAGTAGAAATAAGGCAAGAGGATTGGCTGTAATCTCTATCATAGATGACCTTGAAATATTAACAGAGGGAAACACAGGCAGAGTAGATCAGGAGATAGGGTCCATTGAGCTGCTCTATATAGGGAGGCAGTGAGACCCAAATAAGCATTGCACCATATGGGAGTGAAAGAGGAGGAATTGTCTAAAAAATGAAGGCAGAGGATATTAATTGGATAACAAGATTTAAAATTTACATTATTCTAATCACTCTGCTTGGAGAGATTACATGCTGTTCCAGTTTGTCTACTTATGCTAGACTTGAGGACATGATCAGCTATCCAAAAAATAAGAGGACATATTATGGTAATAATCCTTAATTTCCTATCAACTTAATCTGAAGCCCTTTATAACATATACTGTCTTATTATGACTGATCTTATTTGAATCTGGGTTGTTAGATTGCTACTTTATATTGATTGATTTTATTTAAATCTGTTATGATTGATAGCATCAAGTCTAAGAGTATAGGCAACTACACTGAAGATGACAAGATTCATTAAGATACCCACTCTGGTTTGATTATTACTTGCTTTTGAAGTCTTATAATGTCTCCAATGCTTCATTTTTATTAATGTTGTTATATACTGCTAAGACATCATGGTAACCATTGTAGATCACCTAGTATTGTGGTTTTATGTGACTTTTTTGCCTCATGCTTTTCTAGGAATTGTTTTGTTTTATCTTGCTTTGTTTTGTTTTTACCTCTAATACAGAAAGGATAGATATACATTTAGAGGCTCATGCATGTGTAGAGCTTATAAACAGTTTACAAGAACCAACTATATAACACATGTTGAAATGAACAACTACTTTGAAGAAAAAGAGACACTACAGTACCCAGTGCTGATTCCATAATGTCATGATGTGTAATCCAGCAAAATTATCATTCTTTGTTCAAAGTGATTTTAGCTTGTTTTGTTTTGTTTTGTTTTGTTTAAGTTCAACACACATGAAGGTATGGACAGCTGTTTTTAGGAGAATGAGAGACACTATGACAATATGGCTTCCCTATTGTGTGGTCTTGAAGACCTGAAACGCCCTCTTTGTCCTGCTCAGATCAATTCCATACTATGTTGTTTCATGTGAATTCCCTGTATGTGACAATATGGACAACTATTTGGAAGAAAACAAGAGTCAATACGATAGAGAGTGAATATCTCCAATTGTCTAGTTTTGGAATTTATGTCCCTTACATTGCTTTCTTGTGATCTGCTTTGTTCTGTTTTGTTGTGTTTAATTTAATCCTTTTGATATAATTGAATGTATATTTGAGTGGGTTAAGATGGATGACCATATTGCTGCTTTTTTGTCAGATCGTGGAACAGAACTGTTAACAGACTCATTGTTTGAATGTCTACTTTACATGTTTTAACTTTATAATTTGAACAACTGTTTCCAAGAAGTCAGTATGTAATCTGTCAAGTAATAACATCTTAGGTTTTTTTTTTTGTTGTTCTTTTCCTTTTTTCCTTGGAATTCCATATTGTTGCTACCCTTTATTCTGTTTTGTTTTGTTTTGTTTTGTTTTTTTCTTTCTCCTCTTTAAATAAAATAAAATAAAATAAAAAAGAATTTCACCTTTAATCTTTATATAACCAGTGCCTGGCACTTAGCATTTAATCTAGCACTAACTGATTAAATAAGGAGAAAAAAATTGTACTTTTGTGATGAAACAGGAGAAATTAAATAAAATTGGATTTTCATATTAATGGTTGTCGTTAAAAATATTACAAGGGTCCCAACAATCGTGTTCATGGTCTGAAGGTTTGAGTTAAATAAATAGCATTTATTTAAAAGAGAGAACATCAATGCAGAGTAATAAGGCTCTCTGTTCACTATTCCTTCAGGTGAATAAAAAAACAGAGGTATTTTCAATCTATAAATATAAATCTACATGTGGGAAAATAGAAACACCAAGAGCAAAATATAATCTACTCAAAACTAGCACTTCAGCAGTAATTAGGATTCATGATCTCTCTTCTGCAGAACTTCTGGGGGACTGCTGTTACTAGTGAGGAAAGAAAGAAAGTGAAAATAATTAATGGATTTTTGTACAATATAAATTTTCACGAAAGTTAAATCCTTAATAGTTATTTTTAGCAAGGTACTAAATCTATTGTTAAATGGGAAGACAGGAAGTGTGGATGTGAGAGCAGAGGAGGGCACAGTGGCTGACTGATGCTTAAAACATGGCAGCTCAGGAAAATGCAAAAAAATCATTAGAAGCTTCCTTCTTGAGTAATAAAGTTGGGCAGCATTTCTCACCACATCAGGGCATATAGCAGAAGCTAAATACCCCTAGTGCTAAATGCTCCAAAATTCAAAACTGAGTGCTGTCAAGTAGAAGATTTCACACTGACATGATATTATAGTTCACAGATAAAGTGTGGTACACAGATTATTCATCATTGGTAACTGAGCAGTTTAGAGAGATGTCTTAGTTACTTTTTACTCGTCGCTGAGACAAAATACCTGATGCCCAAAGTTGGGAAAGGAAAGGTTTATCTTACAGTTTTTGGAGGTTTTAGTCCATACTCAGCTGGCTCCAAGGCAGGGTGGCATGGCGGGGCCGCAGTTCATGGCGGCTGCAAACAGCAAGTGGAAACCACAAGAGAGCGAGACACACCTTCTTCCTGCCATTACATCCTGGCTCCACCCCCTAGGAGGGTGTAGCACTGACACCACCAATCCAAGCACTAGACAATGAATCAATCACAAATGCACAATGCAAATACATGAGGCCTGGGGGCCACCAACATAAACCATGACAAGAGACATGTCTCAAGATAAAAAATATTTTTAGAAGCCCACAAAAATAGCTTAGTGTGAAGGTCCTGGGTGTAGTCTCCAGTACCACAAAAACAAAATTAAACCAAACACACACACACTTGTATGTGCATGATACCATATTGTATGAAATTTGCTATAGAATATGTGTATAAAGTTATATGAAACATCAGTGAATTTTGACTTGGTTTCTCATTTATGTATG
The DNA here is from genome assembly GCA_004027295.1 of Dolichotis patagonum. Lineage (NCBI taxonomy): Eukaryota > Metazoa > Chordata > Mammalia > Rodentia > Caviidae > Dolichotis > Dolichotis patagonum. The sequence continues at coordinate 39,345 of PVJX010014427.1, read as the reverse complement.
TAAAAATAGTCTAAAATCTTAAACACAAAAAATAAAAACCTCAAATCTAAAACACATGGTTTCAAGTATTTTAGATAAAAAATATTCTATACATATTTGTCTTAATTATTTTTCTCATAACTGAGACAAAATTCCCTACACCCAAAGTTAAAAAGGAAAAGTTTATTTAGCTGACATTTTGCAAAGGTTTCAGTTCATAGTTGGCTAGCTCCAGGGCAGGGAGACATGGCAGAGGAGAAACCGTTCATAGCTGGCAGAAGACAGCAAAGCAAGGGAAGACCACAGTCTTTCTATCTTATCCAGGTTATTTAGGGTGGGTAGCACTCACAGCCTTAATTCTAGTACCCTTGATTCTAGCATTGCATCATGAATCAATCTCAGCATCACACACTCTAAACCAAGCAACTTCTGAAAAATCCCTACTTTTGCGCACATGAAGCTCTGGGGAGACATCTAGACATAAGCCATAACATTCCCCCCTCCAAGGCTCATGCCAGCCCTTTTATGCAAAAGGTATTAAGTCTATCTCTAAGAGGTGCCAAAACATTGCTGAAAAGTCCAAATCCAGAGTCTCCCCTGAGAGAGATGTAAGACATACTCTTAGCTGCAAGCCTCTCTATAAATGAAACGAAACTTAAACACTTTCAACATTCACTGGCACAAGATAGACATTTCCATTCTGAAAGTTACAAACAGGGGAACAGCAAAGAATGGGAACAAAAGAAGGCCAAAATCCAGCAAGGCAAACATTAAATCCTGCAGTTCTACTTCCAGCATCCCTGGCAATCTGTGGTAAATTATGAACTCAAGAAAGACTGGATGGCTTCACCCCTACAGGACTGCTGGTGGTTGTGGCTCCAATGGCTTCTCTCTAGGGCTGGCTCTGTTCCCTCCATGAAATTTTCATCAGACAATCCACATTCTTGGCTACCCCAAACTTCTGGGATCTCCATTGTGCCACTGGCTTCACACTCACAGCTTCACACACTTCCCCTCTCAGGGGCACACTACCTAGCCTCCCAACCATTCTTCTGAAATCTAGGTGAGAGCCTTCCTGACCCCACAACTTTTGCATTCTACATGAACCTAAAACCAGCATCACGTGGATGATGCCAAGGTATGCTGCCAGGTGGAGCAGTAGCCAGGCTTCTTTCTCTGTTGGCTATATGGGTCCAGTGCCTATGAACCAAATCCTGAGGAACAACTTTCCTAGACTGCTGCCACTCTGAAACATGGTGCTCTGGGACTTGCTTCTCAAAGCAAAGTCTTTCACCATTGATTTCTGAGGCTGCAGAGGCCAGAGTTCTATTGGTTCTTGTGGTGTCCTTAAGCCATTTTTTCTGTTGTCTTCTTTTGAAATATGTGGCTTTTTCCTGATAGTCTTTCCAGTAACCAACTTCTCCTCTGTTCCATCTTTGCAGGCCACAACTTTACTACAGCTTCCTTTCTGGCCAAAATCAAAGCATTTTAAATTATTCTACTGAGCTCTTTGCTCTTGATTCTCAATATAAATCCGACTAAAAGTCCCAATAGTAGTCATGCCACCACCTCAACATAAGACTGCCTTGAAATTTCTTCTGGCAGAATAATCAATCTGCTGCTCTTAACCTTAGACTCAGGCAAAGTCTCTGGACATGAGCAAAATGCAGAGTTTCTGCCAAGGGATAACACACATTGTCTGGAATCCAACAGGCAATGCAGAATTTTTCCCAGTAGAAACCTCCTGAGCCTGGTCTTTACTGGCAGAATTTCTATCAGCATTCTGGTATTCTGGGCTCTGACTAGAATCTTCCATCTAGTACAGCCTCAGACATTCCAGCTTGACTCGTTCAACCAGTATCTGCAAACCTTTCCTAACTCTTGCCCTTCCCGCAACCTAGCTCCAAAGGCTCCTAAATCACATGGTCAGATATGGTCACAGCAACAAACCCACTCTTGGCACCAAATTTTATCTAGTTTCTTGTTGCAGAGACAAAATACCTGACACCCCAAGTTAAAGAAGGAAAGGTTTATTTAGCTTAGAGTTTGCAGAGGTTTCAGTCCATAGGTGGCTGGCTCCAGAAGGAGGATGGCATAACAGAAGGGGAAAAGTTCCTAAGAGGCAAAAGATAGCAAAGCAACAAGGGAAGACCACAACTCTTTCTATCCCTTCTATCTTATCCAAGTACTTAGGGTAGGTGGTACTCACACCTTTAATTCTAGTGCCCTTAAATCTAGCATTACATCATGAATCAATCTCAATGTCACGTACTCTTGACCCAGCCACCTCTGAAAAAGCCCCACCTATGACTGCATGAGGCTTTAGAAGAATATCTAGACACAAGCCATATACCTAAAACTATAAGTGGGAAAGGATACAAAGATTAACAAATGCCTTTTTACTTAACAGGGGCTAAGTACCTTAACATTTGTACAATGTGCTAAAGAGAAGCCAGATGATCTTTTGACATTTCCTTAGAAATATCTCTGCTTATGAATCACTTATTCAGGAGGATGGTCAGAAATTTCTGGGTTTCTCTGGTTTACCATGCTTTATCAGCTAAACTTCTCTTGCTATTTAACTAGTCCACTAAATCAAATATTTTTTTTTAAAAAGGAATTTTCAAACCAAGGATTTAGCTCAGTGGCATAAGCGTCTGCCTGGCAAGGGCAAGGTCATGAGTTCAATCCTGGCATCAAAAAAAAAAAAAGTATTTTCAGTAAATAACAAGTATGATTCTAAGGTGAGGTCAAGTCTGGGTATATGTTGGACCAAGTGACTGCAAGATTTTAAAGAAAAAAAAAGTTATACTGTAATTTGTTATCAAACCTAATAATAATGGTCATTTTTAAACCAATTATCAAGGTATCATATTATCTGTAGCAGAATTAGTAAAATATAATATTCTGGACTCAAAAAGAAAACATGATAGCAGATAACAGAATGTGCTTCAGTTTGAGAAAGGAAATAGACACTTTGTGATTGAGAAAAACTAAATTTTATAGCTATTATAAGGCTACTCAAAAAACTGGCACATGAATCTTAGAAATTCAAACACTGAAACCAATCCTTATTATTTAAGATTAGTTTGAGATTTTCATTATGCTGAGATATATATTTTTAAGATGCATGTTTTAAAAAGAAAGATACAATGTAATCAAATCACTACTCCAGAAAACATATTGTACATGAATGTGTTAACTCAATCAAATGATCAAAAAGAATTTTTTTATTTTATGAAAAAACAAAACTTTATAACAAAATTAAAGAATAACAATAGCTAATACATTATATATTTTTATCTTCAAAATAATCATTCAAAGTACAAGACTGAAACACAAAAGATTCTTACGGAGAAGAAATAGATAAACTTTCTTTTCAATGAACTAGGATGAAATAGTAATATAAATGAAACATATTATCATATATTAACATATTTTTGAAACAATTGAATAGGTATATTTGGAAAATATTTGAACTTCTCTCTACATCCTATTTATATCTCTTGTATTTTGCTGTTTATTTTTGTGTGTATTTGTATGTGTGTATGTGTTTTTTATATAAGAGAAACCATGTGACATTTAAGTTTCTGTGTCTGACTTGTTTCATTAAATATTGCATTCATTTTCAAGATACTAAAACTGAAAAAAGGATTCTTGGTTACTTATCTATTGGGAGGGCATCTACAGAATATATAAAATTATAAACTTGGAAAAATTCAGATTAGCACAGAGTAACCTTTTTCCAAAACTGTAAAAATTCAAAGTTCAAACAACTGCTTTTTTCTATTTAAAATGGCAATGTTATCACCAAACAGGTAGGAGAAAAGCTAACTGCTACAGAATGTAGACATTCAGAGATTTATGGGGTCTTTTTGCAGTGCTTCCTGATATGGAAGACTGAGAAACACCTGTCCTATGTTTAGGGCATATTTTAAGTATTTAACCAAATGTAAATTCTTTAATATATGCAGTGAGAGGTAGTAATTTTATTAACATGTTCCCAGTCTCTTGTGAACTAATGTCGCACTTTGACAAAAGGATGGTCCTTTCTTTGTTTCACTAAGAATGCAGATATAAAAGATGAGGTCAGGGGTATTCGGAAAGCTTAGGGAATGGTTTCCATACTTAGATACAAAGATTATAGCTGTGTATCAACAGCTTTTCCTATCTATTCTCTAAAATAGCTACTCTAAATTTCTATTTTAAAATGAACTTTCTAAGGTCAGTAATGTTTCCAATTTTTTTGGTAACTTAAGACTTTAAATTGGGACAAGCAAGGAATAGGAGCCCCAAAACAATTGTGCAATAAAGCAACAGGCTGTAATTTGCAACTTCTTGTTGCTATGTTCTGATGAAGTAACAATGCTACTTATGGAATAGAACAAAACTTCTTCAGGTCACAACAAAAACTTCAGGCGCTTCAATTTTATGGCTGTATAAATGCAGAGGTGTAACAGTAAAAGATCCACTGCCATTACTCCCATGCAAAATACCACCCTGCACACATACATACACTTCACACTTATTACATCATCCATCACTCTGATTGCTTTCTGAAGCAGTTCTGGAAACTTTTTTGTGTCTAGATGAGATGTGATTAAAGAAAAATACTATGAACGCTGCTGGTGAGGGCCATCCAACAGTAAGACAGGTTTATAAAACCTCATCTACCTTATTTACTGGACCTGGCACCGTATGACTTCTTTGTCTTCCATAAAGTCTAAATGATCATGAAAAGTAAGTGTTTTGAATCCATTTAGGACCTCAGGATAACTATGACAGTATAAGCAAAGACACTCTTGAAAGAGGGCTTCTAGAACTGCTTCAGAAAGTGTCAAGAACAATGGGATAAGTGCATTCAAAGTGCCAGGGAGCATTTTAAGAGAGATTAATGACAATGTGTCTCTTACTGTAATATATTTTAAATTTAATCATTCTCCATAAATTTATTATATTTTTTAATTTAATCATCCATGATATATTTCTATCATGGCTTATATATATTTCTTTGACTATTCTGTTATTACTGTAACTGTTTCCAAGTTTTTGATGAGATAAGTAAGATTTTAGGAAATAATCTCTGTGTAATATTACACTTTACACAGTGTGTGTGATGCAGAACTTTTTATGCTTCAGTGACTTTTCTGCAGGATGAAGTTTCGTGATGGTGAATTTTCTGTAGAACAGGGGAAAAGTTACCTTATTGCTCAGGTTCACATTCGCATTTCTGCTGAGGAGCAGTGACACCATGTCCACGTGCCCTTCCTGTGCTGCAAGATGGACGGAAGCAATTCCTTGCCGGGTAACTGCGTTGGCATCAGCACCATATTCCAGCAGAGTTGTTGCTATGTCCATCTGGTTCTTTTTGGCAGCAATGTGCAGCGGTGTATAACCATTCTGCCAACACAAATCACTTGGTCACAGGCCCAATAATGAGATAAAAATGTGCACGGTGCATTTTCTGATAGAACACTTTTCTTTCTAGTGCTTTTGACTGCTTGAAAAATCATGACTAAATGAAACACTGTTAAATCAAGTGGTTTCATTAATATAGTGCCCTTCTGCCTTTCTAGGCTTGGAAATAATTTAAGACACAGTTTAATATAATACAACCAGAGTATCATCAGTTTTCCAAAAGGAATATAGGTTTTCCTCCTTCAAGGAGTCATGTTAGTAGGTGCTCAATAATGGCATGTTTCATTAAAATTTAGGCTAGGAAGAACCCTTCCTGAGAAACAATAAATAATATGGTACCACTGCGGCATGTTCAGAGCCATCTAAAATTCCATCTTAAAAGTCCCTCCAATAACTATTTGCTATGGTTTGATCACATCCCCTAGAGTTCTTGTGTTAGAAACTTAAGTCCCTCTGCAACAGTATTGCAATTTGGGGCCTTTAAGAAGTGACAGGTCACTGGGGCTCTGCCTTTAGGAAGGAATTAATGCTGTTATCTGAGGCCTGGGTTAGTTATCCTGGAAATGGGTCTTTTGATAAAGCAATGACTTTGTTCCCTCCTCTTCCTCTCATGCCCTCTTGACCTCTCATCTGACAGGACAGACAGTACAAAAAGATTCTTGATAGGTGTACCTCAGCCTTGGCCTCCCCAGTCTCCAGAACTATAGGAAAAAAAAGTCTCTATTCTTTATGTATTGCCTAGCCTCATGGACCCCCATAAACAGCAGAAAATGGACTAAGAAACCATATGCTGCTCACAAGTTGCAACTTTTTGTTTTCATGGTAGTCAGTGTGCTATAACCTACCCATTTGCTCATGTGATTAGCTCTTCTGCTGAAATTTAGTTTCTGTGCTATGCGTCAGGTAGATTAGTCATCCTCACATCCCCAAACAGAATAAAGTGTCATCTTTTTTGCCTTACCTGACTCTACCAAGAAAGAATTTCTCTAACATGCCCATGAGACCAGCGTATAACAATTCAAAATTGAGCTGCATGGCCACACCCTCCTTGAAGTCTACCTTTCCTAACCTTCCAGGCCCTAACACCAGCTTCAACCTGATGGACTCTAATCAAAGGTAGTGGGGACATTTACTGACACTCTTTTGTTTATAAATCTGTCTCCTATGAAAATATAAGTTTGTTGAGTATGTAGTGGGTCATATTTGCCTTTGTATCTCTCCCTAGTACCTCAGAATAATCAACACATATCAATTAAATGAAGAAAAGACATTTTCAGAATTTGAAACAAGCACACTAAAGCTTTCAGAACATTCTCTCTCTTGGCTAACCCCTGATACTTGGAGACAATCAAAATTCCTTTGATAAGTTGTCCATCAGTTGTGCCTCAGGAGCCATCAGCATCTCCTGGCCTAAGAAAACTCCAAGGAACTTTGCCTTGGCTCAGTCATTTAAGGGAAATACAAGACAACCCTTGTATATGGACATGAACCTTACATATAGAGAAGTACAAAAGGAAAATGTTACCCCTATATTTTTCTGAAACCAGCCTCTGCCAAACTGAGCCACAGAAGATCATTTTGTATCCCTATTTTTAGTTTTGACCTACTGCCATCTGGAAATCCCAGCTGCCCTGGAGAGCATTTGGCCCTCTGACCAAATACTCAGACACACCCTTTAGAGACCAATGCCTTGGATCCCAAGCCAGGACTTTGGACCCAGCCCAATGTTCCAATGAATGACAGAGGATATTGATTCACTATCCCAACCTGTCCCATAAAAGAGCATATTCACAAAGCAGTACTAAAATAGGAAACAGGATTAGTCAATATGTCTAAAACTAATTAGGATGGCAAAAGCAATGTAAGGTCATAATTTGTCATTCAACTCATCTCTTTTTTGCTTTTAGTACTGACAAAACTTTAGCAAGTAATTCCTAACCAAGGCAAAGCAGCTCAGTATCCTCACAGATATGACAATCTTCTTGATTACTTCTAATTGCACCCCAAAAATCTTATGTCTTAAGGACACTTATCAAGAGAAGCTGTAGTATGTCTGTAATGTATATCAATTCCAGACAAGCAACTTTTTATTGCTTACGGATTTGTCTTGAGCACCTTACCTGAGACACAAAGTATAAAGTCAAGGAAAAACAACTCATGATATTATTTTAGAATGGAAAGTTAATTTTGGATAGATTTAAATACTTTCAAGTAATAAACAAATAGTTTATCTTGAAACTTATGAAGTTTTCTCTCATAAGCTTTTTCTATTTTCTGGAAAGTAAAATGATTCTCACTTGCCACACTAAATAAGGGAGATGCATTAATTAGAAGAATAAAATAGGGAGAGATTCAACTATGGAATAATCTTAATCTCCATTTTACTCCTTTGGTGTAAAAGACAAAATGCCTGCCAAGGATGCTTCTGCATATCACCATGAAAATCAGACCAAAAATAGTTTTAAATTCTCAAAAGTGACATACAATATTTATATCACTTTGTGTTTTTCCCAATAAATTTCAAAAACACTCTGATCTATATTAATAAACATGTTTTACATTTTATGAAAGAGAAATCTGACAAATAATAAATAAAGGTTTACTATCTTCTCCATAATTAGCATTCAAGGTTCTCTGGATTTTGACCAATCCTCTTTCCAGCAATGTCCTGCCTCAGGAAATACCTCTGGCTAAAAAGTGAATTATGGTAATTCATTCTCTCTTTCTCTCTTCCCCTCTCTCTCTTTCTGTCTCTGTCTCTCTGTCTCTGTCTTTGTCTCTCTCTTATCACATAATGCTTCTAGGACAGTGTAAGAAAACATATTGCCAATTTAAAAACCATGGTAAGAAGGCATCACATATTTCAAGAAAAAAGGAAGAGTTAACATTGAAGTTGCTGCTGTCACACCACACAGTAATAATCCTGGGTTGAAGCTCTGCCCCTCATGTCTCAGCACTGTCAGGATTCCAGAATGCCTGAGCCTTTGGCAAGCAAAGGAGGCAGACTGCTCACTCTGCAGGTACTCTCCTTCCTTACTTGTGCTATGAGAGAACCACTAGCATTGTGCATAGCTGAAAAACTACATTTCCCAGCTTCTCCTCCAGATAAAAGTGACCAATGAATTGCAAGGAGAAGTGGTAGGTGGAGAATCTGGAAAAGTCCTGTTGTGCTGGCTTTCTTTTTGCCTGCTACTTGAAAGGGACCTGGCAGCCCAGCCAGAGCTCCAGCTACCACCAACACCAAAGTAAAATGAACCTAGCGAAACCAAAAAACAAACAGTGGCCTTGCTTTGGCATGCTGAAACACTGAACCAACACTAACAATTGTTTAGCCTACTCCCTGACTGTTTATGACATAAGAAGAATGGGGTGTGATTAGTTTAAAACACTTAAGTAAGGTTTTTTGTTTGTTTATTTTTGTTTTTCCTAGCCAATAAAGCCATCCCTAACTGATATAAACTGGTTTTGCTTGGGTTCAAAGTCTAGAAAAAGCCTCTAACTAGTACCACTGCCCCAGAAGATGGAGATGACTGGACATATGCCAGAGATGGCATTAAGTAGGCAATTCTGCTATGGGAAAGGGAATCAATGACCCATTAGAAAAGTCTGTGTTTAATTCACTGTAGAAGATATGCCTAAGGCTAATGGAATATTATAAGGAGTTAAAGTACTGCTTTTTAACTATTTGTCAAAGATGTTTTGCAGATATGAAATCATGAATACTAAATCTGTTTTGACAAATAGAAAGCTAGAAATCAACTACCAAGATAGCAGTTGGCTACGGACCTGTTTAAAAGTTATTTGTATATGGAAAGATAAGTGATACTCACTTTTGTTGCATGTATTATTTTATAACTTGTGTCAGTTCTAAACTACTTGGCATTAGTTGTGCCAAAGTTATTACTCCCATATGAGTAATGCTGACTGAGTATTTACTGGTTGCCTACCAAGACCCCAAGGTTACTTATGAGAAAAGAAACCTCAGTGCACAGGGATATTAAAACAAACTAAAATAAAATTTACAACCATTGAATTCCATTATAGGTTTTCCTCTTTAAAAACTGTGGTAGGGCTTGATTTGTGGCTCAGTGGTAGAGCACTAGCCTAGCATACTCATGGCGCTGGCTTCGATTCCAGCACTGAAAACAAACAAACAAAAAGGAAAATAAAATTGTGATAAAATATACATTACAAAAGTTCCCAGTGAAAGCTTTTAAGTGGATAGGTCTGTGGAATTAAGTGCATTTATTTGTTCTCTAGTGAGCACCACCATTCCTCTCTGGAACTTGTTCATCTTTCTAAAGTGAAGCCCTGCATCCATTAAATGCTAACTCCAAATGCTTGCCTACTCCTTCCCTTGACGACCACTGTTCTGCCTCTGTCTCTGAATGTGGCTATTCTATGTGTCCCATGAGAAGAATGACACAATGCTTATTCTTTTGGGAATGGCTTATTTCCGTTAACATCATATCTTTAATGTTCACTCATGTAGTAGCATGTATCAGAATTTCCTTCCTTATTTATGGCTGAATAATGCTCCATTACGAGTGTGAGTGTGTGTGTGTGTGTGTGTGTTTGTGTACATGCAGACTGTACATTTTCTTTATTCAATTATACATTGATGAACATTTGGGCTATTCCCATCCTTTGGGTTTTTAAATTTTCTTTTAAAAATGAAGTTTTAATAAAACAAGGCATGCCTTATCAAACATTATTCATGATGAAATAAAGGTCAGAAATTATGATGGGAACTCACATATGGATGAAAAGCAGATTTATTAGTGTGATTTTAAACTAGTTTCACTGGGTACAGTTCAGACGAAGCTGGGCCAAGAAATGATTTAAAAGTGTAGAAAAGAGGTTCTGAAGAGAGATACCTATTGAAGACAGTATTCTCTCTAAATGTGGAAAATGTCTAGAATTTTCTCATTTAAAGTATCTAAAGTAAGGTACAACAGGCCAGGTTCACTTACCTGTGTGTACAATTGACTTGATCTAAATATTAGTTTTAAGGAGAATACTGAAACTGTCTCCAAATGGTAAAGTGAAACAAAGAAGTAAAAAATATTAGGGATGCTAAAGGGTCTTTCAACCAATAGAATGCCCAAAAAGAATTAGACATCATTAGAAATTGTAGGTTGCATCATTACAGTCTTTCTGATAATAGCCACTGCTTAACAATAGAGACTTATTAAACTATATTAACTATATTATTTTAGCCCAATCTATCTAAACTCTGTTTTGTCATCTGCCACCCCAGTCAGAATACCAGCTGTATACTCTACACTCTTTATTCTTTTTCTCAAAAATCTAAGTTGTCTCTTGGTCAAAAATGGCCTAAGAATAGATATTTCCCATTAGCAGTAATAAAAACACATACGTAAAACTTTCCAACCAATTTTACAAAACACAAACAACTTAGAGGCAATGTTTTATGGCCCGGAAAATGTAATACATCTTTTTATAATTTTGACAAAACAGAACTTTTGTACTCCTTTTGGCTGTGCTTCTGTTTTTAATCTGGCTAAAGAGTATTCCAACTTCTTTTCTTCTCCAGGCTCCAGGATATATTGGATTTTCAAGAGAAATTAACTGACCAGTAAATATTTATTGAGCATCTACCACATTAGTTGGCTAAATAGCTGAAGGCATAGCTTTCCTCAGTGCTCTATTTCTGTGATTTTTAATGGCATCTGGATGAGAGGGGGCCACTGCAGATGAAGCAAAAGTAGATGTTCGAACAGAGACTGAGAGACACTGCCCATCGGTCCCCTCATGCTGTGAACTGGAGGTACCTTTGCAGCCGCATGAGGTGAGGCTCCTTGGTCCAAAAGCAGAAGGGCCACTTTCTGATTATCATAATGTGCAGCTACATGCAGTGGAGTTAGGCCACTCTGAAAATGTGCAAAAACAACAATGAGGGTCAGAAGTGTCTTAATATGAAGGTTTTAGACTTAGGAAGTGGGATTAGTAAATACAACATAAAGCGTAGTCTATAGCCCAGTGCCACAACACTTGCACCACGTGTTCATCTGCTATGTTCCGAGTGCTCTTCTTCCCAATGGGACTTAAGTAAGGTTTGGTTATTTTTGGGATTGTAGCTGGGGAATATTAGCAAGTGTTGGTTTTGTTATGACAAAGTGGCCAGTTTCAGGTTGGCCAATCACCTCCTACCTTCCCAGCAGCATCTGGAGATGCACTTTTCTGTAGCAGGAGATTGGCTACTTCAAGCTTTCCATATTTTGCTGCCACATGAAGAGGAGTAAATCCTTTCTGCAATAGAAAACAAAAAGTAATGAACAACATAAATGACAAAATGCTTTTCTGGAAATGACAAATTGTTCTAATAATTAAGATCAATTAAATGTATATTTAAGGACCAAGACTGGGCATCAAATAGTCAGTGTATACCAACAGGTAGTGTCCCTAGTATGCATCAGGGTTTGAGGGGCCATAAATGTAATGACATTCTGGACTACGGCAAATTAGAGCCAATGGGAGCAGACATAGTGGAAGGCCAAGGGAACCCCAACCGCTTCATCCATTATTTTGTTTCACCTATTAAATGAGATGTAGGAACTAGTGTCTCAATTCTACTGAAGAGCTAAAGAATCATAGGAGATGAAGTGTGAGATAGTCATCATTTATTCAGATAGTTTTCTAAGCGTTTGCAATTATCTTTTGTATTGATTATACTTTAATTTTTCTTATCCACATCCAAATTAAAGACAACAGCACTAATGATTATCTTTTTAAAACCTGTCATGCATCATTTCATTTCACTGTTACATTTGCTAGATTTATGTAGTATCACGAGAAAAATGAGCTCCATATTTTGCATTTTGCAAACCTACAGCAACCATGTGCTAGGCTAATACTGTAAAAAATCAGTTGGGCCGACGATATAGCTCAGCGGCACAGCACCTGCCTGCCAAGTGCGAGGTCTCTGGTACCAAAACGAAGAAATAAATAAATAGGCAAATAAAATTTTAAAAAGTTATCAGTTGATCTTAAAAAAAAATCAAACCAAATCATATATCATACAAGACACCAATAATGACAACAAAAAGGAATAGTAAAAATAAATGGGGGGGCCTCCTAATTGGAAAGTTTTATAAAATCATCAAAAAAAAAAAAAATCTAAAAGTGCCAGGCATGATGGTGCATACCTGAAGCAGAAGGATCATTGTGAGTTCAAGGCCATTTTGAACTACTTAGCAAGACCCTGTCTCAAAACAAACAAAAATAAAATAAAAGTAAAATAAGATAAAAAATAAAGGCATTTCTGCCAGAGCTTTAATAACATGGCCTCAGGAAAAGGAATCTGTAAATATGTTTTCAAATACAAAGAACTACCCTTCAGCTCCCCAGGACCCTGATGGCCATGTGAGTGACTATCTCAGGATCCATGCAGCTTCTGTACCTGTCACCATGCAGGACATTACAAGGAAGATGTAGTTTGTGGGACATGCCAGGATTCCAAGACTTGTTTGCATACCTTTGTTGTTATAGATAAAGATGCTCCATGATCCAAAAGGAATGCGGCTACGTCCTCGTGCCCCTCTCGGGCTGAGAGGTGAAGAGGGGTGTATCCAGATGTCGTGGCTGCATTTGGAGATGCTCCCTGCTGCAACAGCTGTTGTACTATATCTGCCTTCCCCAGTCGGGCTGAAATGTGGAGTGGGGTTTGGTCATCCTAAATGGTAAGGTAGAAATGCAAAGCTGATGAGCTCAGAAAAACAATCATGCCATAATGAACAATTCAGGGGACATTAGCTGCTTGATAGCAGAGGCACGTTCAACTCTTTGATTCAGTGCTAAAAGGAATCTCATTTATCTTCTTTTTTTTTTTTTTTTTTTGTACCGGGGATCGAACTCATGACCTTACGCTTGCCAGGCAGGCGCTTAAGCCACTGAGCTAAATCCCCAGCCCTCATTTATCTTCTTATAAGGCTCAGAAATGTAGGGATAGTGGCGCTGAGCTCCTTAAATACCCTTAGCATGACCTAATTAGTAGGAAATTGTGAAAGACAGTTCAATTTTTAAATCATCTTCATTACCACCTGTCATAGAGTATCAGTTTTTAACCTCTCCTGATTCCTGTTATAGGAGGTAAGAGAAGGAATCCTAATAAGATTCATACGCCTCGGAGGAATATCATACCTCCACCAGCATTATGCACTCATAAAGAATAAAGTATTTTATTAGTTCCACTTTCCCATAGTTAATAGCAGAGGGATGGCAGACGGCATGGATTTCTGCAGATGTACCAGTGAGAACGCTCCAGCCAGCAAGGCTGACAGGTGCTGATACTCTGTAAACTGTGTATCAGGAGACATGTCTACATTAAGTGGTGGGCCACCTTATAATTAACAACCCTACACTCTTAGTGTTTGTCCTCAAATGGAAGGGTCACGTCTAATTTTCCCAGAGATGCCCTCTGATGATCCTCCAAGCAGAAACTCCCCAGTGAAATGTGATAAGGTTTAGGTAAATATTGTAAGTAGGAAAGACAGAAGAGAACACAGACACTGTTTTGGATGAAGGTCAAAATCAAAGCCCGAGGGACTATGTAACAAGTTAGAAGCATGAACAGAGTGAGAGGCAATGCTGGGAGGGAGAAGGGAAATATTGAAAGCAGAAAGAGACAGAAAAAGCCATAGAAAAATCTCAAATACTTGTATTACTGCCACCCTAACCACCAAACATTTACTGAACACCTCCTATTGATTTCTAGGCTTTGCTTGAAGTACTCTACCTAACCTATGTTAACCTACGTTAAGTCATTAATCTTTAAAACAATCTTTTAAACTGAGACAATCATGATTCTCATTTTGTACATGAGGACTCTAGATAAATAAGCATGGAGTAGTTATATTATTAACTCGCCCAGTGCTACACAACTGCTAAACTGTGGACCAAGGCTCAACCCTAGGTAGTCTGCCAGACGAGATTGGCTCTGAATCATTATATATACTTCAGTTGTTTGTGTGTGCAACCATTTCCAGAGATGATGTTTGATATATGAGTAACAATATTCACTAATATGAAGTTTCTTTTAATCTGTAGTAGACTATTGTCTCTCTAAGTCATTCCATTGAACCAACTTAGAGGGTTAACCAAATCCAGGTCAAAGGTCGGCAGACTATATTGTAGGGGCCAAACCCAGATGCCACGTATTTTTGTTAATAAAGCTTTATTGGAACACAGAGTTTTCACTATAATTGTTTATGCACTACAATGTCAGAGTGACTAGCTGTGACAGAGACAGTATATTTTGCAAAGCTTAAAATATTTACCATCAGTCCCTTTTCAGAATGTCTGTGGACCTCAGTTTCTAGATGGTCTACACTGGACACTGAAAGCTTGTCACAACCTTTGTACTCACCCGTGGATCTCATACTTACAAGGACTTAATGGTTTGTTCCTACAGTAGCATCTTTGTACTAATTAAAAGTTTGTCTTATGTTTGTATCAGTTACTATAACTAGATAATTAAGTAATGTTTTAATAGGTAAAAAGTGAATATAAAAGGAAAAGAAAGCCCCCCCCCCCAAAGAATAGTAAATTAAGCTTTATGGAGCTTTGATAGCAGTTGACTAAATACGATTTTGGTTAAGTTAGACATAAGAGAGATAGCTAAATACACTAGCAGGAAATCAGTAAAATCTAGAATATTCTAGTCAGCTTTCTTCACAGGTATCTTTATTTTCTCTTCAGTTAAGCTAAAACTAGAAACTGTCCAAATAAATGGGAATAAATGTACATTCATATACTGAAGTTTAAAATTAATGGTTGAGATTTTTATGTACTTAGACTCTTGATCTGAACTGCCACTGTGATAATCAGCCCAGGTATTGATCCCCACAGTGGAAAGCTAGAGGGTTTCTACTAATGGTTGAGCATCAGGAAGGCATGAAACATCCAAATTCAACCCTGACATTCTTCTTACATGTAAAGGCAAATCCTCAGAGCAGCTTTCCTCTGAGACTTAGGAATTATGATTTCCCAATTTACAGAGAAAAAAATCCTTTTCCCTTTTGTGGCTATACCAGCTGACATAATTCAACCAAAAGATCTCAGTTATGCTTTTAAGATGTGCTTGGTCTAGAAGCTGTCTGTCAGTCTCTGCCCATCAAGTGTGGACCTCTCTGGACACATCTAGACCCAGTTTCTAATCTGTTAGGGACAGTTTGGGGCATGCTTTTCTTCTATTTAATTGTGTTAAACTATTGACTGGATACATGTGGATACTAGGGATTTTTACACTATTACTTGAGTAGAGGCTTTAGTTTTTGGAAGTCATGCATTTACTTTAAAAAAAAAAGTGGTAGTCTTGAGAGACAGCACACATGTTTAAAGGTCTTATTAAAATCCCAAGTTTTCCCCCCAACAGGAAAGGTTTCATGTATTGCACATACCTTAGCTTTAGCTTCTACCTGAGCTCCATCTTGCACTAGATACCGCACAACTTCAGCCTGGCCTGAGCGAGCTGCCATGTGCAGAGCTGTCTCTCCTCTCTGGGAAACAGAAGCCAAAGTAAATTAACTGCAGCTCTGAAGAAGACTGGCATGTTTTATTTGGCATAAAGCTTATCATAAACTTTTCTTGCAAAATGAAGAATAGCCTTAAGTACTTCCTTACTGAACAGATAGGGAAGTGAGCACATAAGCGTTTCCAGGAACCTGAGCCATGATGGCAAGGAATTCAGGGTCACCCTAGAGGGCCCTGTCACTCACAGCATCCAAAGAGTTGTCTAGGACTCTCCAGTATAGCCTCAGTAGGGATAGAAAGGTGAATGCTCACGGGTTCACTCACAGAGTGAATGAATGAGGCAGGACAGTTAGGGAGAGTTCAACCTGAGAGCCCCATACTTGCCCCAAAGAGGACTGCTTCCACCTTGCACCTGCAGATTGTTGTTGTGACTGTGCAGGACAACAGCTCTACTATGCCACACCTTTCTGATTCCAAAAGAAATGGCACACTGAACATTTGTGTACATACATTTCCCAGTGTATAAATGTTGACTCTGACATCAGAATTAAAAACAACACTCTGTGTGGACACCAAAAAACATACTTGAGGGCCAGACAGGTTTTCTTTACATTAGCTGTTTTGTGTCTTTCACTTTACCTAATCAGATCAGTATCCTGCTTCTTACTTTATCACAATGGGTCATTTTCTTTACCTGATATGATGATGTCAAATTTGAAATCCTGTAGAACAATGTCAAATGTCACCATATAGATCTAGGGTGATAAGTTACTGCCTGATGTCTACTTGGAAGTGAATGTCATGATTTTCACAGCAAGGCTTAGTGGGGCAAAATAATATCACTGTGTAATCTTATACTCAGAGTTCCAAGGTTTTGGTATAACATGGTGTTGTGGTTGATACATTGTGTCAACTTGAGAAGTTTAGAAATTTAACTAAGAAGCTCAGTAGGGTGCCAGGGTTCTTACTTTGTAAATATCTTCATCCTGTGCAAGAGAGGGCAAGGAGATTTTTTGAGTGCTACACCTGCCCTGGAAGGGGAGTGGCCTGTGTACAATATAAGGGAGAAAAAGGGGTTTGTTCTTTTCCTTTTTTGCTCTGGCTGCTTCCTTGAAGTGTTGCCCAAGTGCCATGCCACTCTACCTTGGAGCCGGCTGATTATGGACTGAAAACTCCGCAAACAGTAAGCTAAATAAACCTTTCCTTCTTTCATTTTGGGTGTAAGGTATTTTGTCCCAGCAACAAAAGAGAAATAATCAAGATACATGGTCTTTACTTTGAAGTTACTTGAAATTATTTCATTTAAATGATGTAGAGCTTGAACTACCCTCCTTAACTTTGAGCACATTTTACTGCTTTCATTATAGAAAATTCCCCACACCTGTAAATACTCCATTTAAAAAATATATAATGTATAATAGTAAAGTACTTATAACATTCATGAATACAGTGCCTAAGTCCTAAAAATTTATGGTCAACTAGCCAAAGAATGGATTGTGCCCTCAAAGTAAAAGAAACAACAAAATGTTCTTAAATTCTACTTTTCAAATAGTCAAATTAAAGTTAGTTTAACTATAATAAAAGAACAAGTAAATAAAAGTCACCTTTGCAGTTTCTTAAATACTCACAGTTGAATACTTACCACATTGGTGGTGTTCGGTGAAGCTCCGTGATGCATTAGTTGTGATACGATATTTACATGCCCCATGAAGGCAGCAACATGGATTGGGGTAAGGCCCGACTAAGGGGAAAGGAAGGAAGCATTGCTTTATTGGCTTAGCATTCAAAGTGTTTATTTGTCTATATGCCTGCCTGCCTGACCTCCTTCCACCCGACTATTTATCCATCTATCTATCATCAATCTGTCCATCCATCCATCCATCTCTGTTTAGTAGTCAGATTAGATCAGATTAGAAGGTATCAGGACATTTATAACATGTCACAGATTTTATAAGGCAAATGTATCAACACATAATCATCACTTCCCTATAGCCAGTTATGTGATTATGAAAGTGCTATGTCATACTTATATAGAACTAAGGAAAAAATGAGAGAGAAATAAAATTGTTTTTCTTTGATACTAAATTTTCATTATCCATGAGTATGTGTGTATGTATGTAGTACAGAGCGATAATATACACATTAGTAAAAAATATTGACTTTAACTTAAAATTCTAATGTTAGGCTTTCAAAAAAAAATCGCAAGTACTGAACATATTACAGAAGAAAAAAGAGGGTGCTTTACACAAAGCCATTCCTCTAATAAAAGGGCAAACTGCACTGATAGGTTCAATCATTTTTTTATCTTTTTGAGACCAGGTCTCACTAGGTATTACAGGCTGGCCTTAAACTCTTTTATGTAGCCTAAGCTAGCCTCAAACTCATGGTGATCATTCTTCTTCTATCTCGTGAGTGCTGGGATCACAGGCCTGCACTACCATGCTTGGTTAGATTTTAATTTTTAAATCTGCTTCAAATGCTATATACATGTATGCACACACACCCCTGAAACACTATTCAGCAAAAAGTAGAGTGGATAAGCAAAAAAGAGGATTGAAATTTCAAATCAATTATCTTATTAAACAGTGCAACTGACTTGTGCTTTTTATAAGTTATTCCTTTTTAATTTTTCTGAATTTAATTAAGCTTAAAATATGCACAGCATAATCTGATAAAAAATTTAATAGGCTTCGAAAAAGCTTATCCATTTTGTTTTTAAAAGGAATAGAAGGGACAATTAATTTCTAAAGAAATTTGAGAACTGTCAGAAGTCTATGAAATGAATTCTGTATAATAAGTAAAATGAATTCTGTATAATAAGTAAAGAACAAGACAGAAGAGTAATAAATCTGGTTGCCTCCACTTCAAAGAGTGCAAAGTGAGAAAAGTGAGGAAAAGTTCTGTTACAGTTCGACTCCTTTTCTCCTCAGCAGGGGGAGTCCCGAGGGCCTGGCACCAGCTGCCTTTTGAAACTCACAGGGAGCACAGGGCTGGAGGCAGGACCTTCTTATCACCAATGGCATCTCTGGACACCAATTCAAATATGGGTCAAATCTTTCTGCCCGGTTTATTCTGGTCTTTCAAAAGGATTCCCATGCAATGAGAATAAACATACTATTTTCTACTTAAAATAACAGGGTGCTTAACATGAAGCCATATGTCTGAGCAAAGAGCAAATCCGTATCAGTTTTCTTTAGCCATTCAGTCTTTCAAAACTGTAAGTATTACAAGTCATGGCAAATATTCCATTGAACGCTAAGAACCTGAGGTCAAATAACAACTACAAGACTAGACTTTAATTTTTATGGAAGCATAAAGGTTTCCACAAAGTCCCATGCAGGTAGAGCATTGTGGGGGTCTGAAGGCCAAGAAGACTCCCCTGCCCTCAAGAAGCCCATGTTTTGGGGTCCTGGGGAACAGCTGGGTCGTGACAGCTGGATAGGTGCTTTGATAAAATATATGTAAGATGAAGAACACGTAGTTCAGACCTCAGAGTGAGGGGAGAGTGGCTGGAGCAGATAGCCCAGATCTGGTGCTAAAGGATCTGTGGGATTAGCCTGGCAAAGTGCTTGCCATGTAAGCATGAAGGAAAGAGGGCTCAGTCTAGAAAGGCAGTGGCTAGGATCTGTAGGGACTGGAGCGCTGGGAGGCTGGAAGTCGGGTGGGGGTGGCACAGATCTGGAGGGGTAGACGCCAGGCCTGCTTCAGTTTACAGAAGGCTCAACCCTGCTTGTGATGGTTCACATCTCTCAGCTCGTTCATAGGAAAGAAACCTAAAGCTAGTCCTTTACTAATGCCAGCAACTCTGCATTTCACTAATCTGAGCTTTTAGAGAGCACAATCCCTACTTTATGAAAAACACACAGTTGCATTATGCAGGGTTTCTCAACCTGGCACATTTGACATTTTTAGGCAGAAAATTGCTTGTGGTGGGAGGTTATCCTGTACCTTGTGAGGTGGTTAGTAGCACCCCTGGCCTCTACCCAAGAGATGACAATAGCACCACCCAGCTTAACAACTACAGATATTTAAAGCTATTGCAAAATACCTCTTTGAGGACAAACTTGTCCCCACTAGAGAAGCACTGCATTGTAATATTTCATGTAAGTTACGCTTTCTGTGATGGTGCCACTGGCCTTGACTGTATTCTTGGTAATATTTGTAGACATGGGATGCATCTGTATCTTCCCTCTCACGCTTCACGTAAGGTCTGGCCACTGTTTTAGTGAGTTCAGAATGTGGTCTGTGGCAACAGCACACAAACAAAACAGTGTGGTCCCTAGAGAAGGCACTGGTACCCCGGCTCTGCTCTCAGCACCTCAGGGACCCTGGGAACCCCAGAACCCCTGGAACCCCACTCTGCTCACCTCAGTTACAGCTTGGATGGATGCACCATGTTTCAGAAGGAGTTCCATTACTTTAATTCGATTCTTTTTGCAAGCAATATGAAGGGGGGTAAAGCCATTCTGCAAGGGACAAATGCACTTATTTGCTTGAGTACATTCTATTGAAATCCAGTTCCACTGTGTACAATGAAATATTTCTGCTAAAATGATGTGCTATAAAGACTTCAAAATAAACAGAAACTATGAGGAGTTAAACAGAATGGTGATTCATTTCTGGGAGCAGAAGTAGTCTAGCTGCTCCCAGGAACCGAAGGTCCCCTGAAACTACATTTGTGAACAGGAAGTAAATGTTTTGCCACCTCCCGGTAGCTAAGGCAAATAAAATAAAATAAAAACTTCCTTATTTTATTTTGGAATGCATTCTTCCAAACAGCATCCTTCTTCCACCTCACTTCAAAAACATAATACAATAGCTGTGCCTAAACATACATCCTCGTAGCCAGATTTCAGCAATAACTATTTTGACTTCTTGAGTGTATTTCAGAACAGTAAGACCAATTATAAAATGCTGTTATTTCTTGCCCAGCTTTAAGATTCAAGTAGGTGCTTAATCTAAGGGAGCAGAAATTTGAATGATTTGACATTATTTGGACCATTTGTTTTAATATTTAATCTAATATTATCTGCTTTTTAAAAAAGCACCTGCCAAATTGCCCTGGCTGAACGCTGATATGATGCCATTATACTTCAACAGCTAATGGAGAACTATAAACTACCAGGGTCCACCATAAAAGCTGAGGTCAAAGTCATTGCAGATACGTCCAGGCAGGTTCCCAAGATCATTTCTGTGGCCAGAGTCCATCCCAGGATGACTGGCTTACAAGCTCCATATGTTGTGAAATCTCCAGAGTCCCAGGAAAATGAGAGGCCACACCCTGCTTTACGACTTTTTTTTCTTATATGGAAAATTAAGTCATGATTGCTAATTTCTTTTTCTTCCTCTTCAGAATTCAAACAGGTTTGACATACTGGGTGGGATCAACAGCTCTTGAATGTTGCTTCCCTGGAATCTCTTAGAATTAGAATGAGAATGGAGCTGTCTGGGGTCTGGGAAGTGCAGAAACCTTCCTGAAAAGATTCAGCCTTTACTTGAAAATTGCTGGTAAACTCACAATTTTTCTCTAAAATTGGGTGTTTTTTTTTTTTTCTTTAAAGTACAGGTGCTTATTCTAAACTAAATTTAAACAACTTACTAAGTAGAGACAATTTATTTTTCCAAAAAAACCAACCAAACAAACAAAACCCACTTTTTCTGAGCAAACCAAATTATAGCGCATCTTGAGGGCTAAAAGAGGAAATCATTTTGTGTAGTAGTTCTAGCTGCAAACTGGACCAAAATTTTGCTGGTTAAAAAAAAAAGGAAGACCACAGGAAATACTCCATTATCTGACAAGGGTATTTCCAGATAAATGGATTTTTGATCATTTTGTTTTATATTTTTAGATCTAAGAAAAAACTTAATTCATATAGTCATAACTTTACCTATACTAACATGAGGTTGATGTCTTCAGTCATTTTACAACTGACATTCTTCGGACTTTATTTAAATAAAAAAATCACAAGTTGACCCCAAGGTTTCTCTTCTATGAGAAACTCGAAGTATAAACAATTTAAGGAGCAAAATAAAAGGCAGCAAGAACCTGGGAGTCCTGCAGACAGGAGCAGTCTATGCTTCATCTAATGCCTCCCACTCTTGCCTCTGTAAAAGCAACCCCCTCCTATACAAGAGACAGTGAGACAGTCTAGGCTGGACGTGTTGGCGGAGTCACTCACCAGGGCTTTGGCATTGGGGTTAGCCTTCTTATCCAAGAGGACCTTGGCGACTTTGTAATGGCCGCAGTGAGCAGCCACGTGCAGGGCCGTCAGGTAGTCATTGGTGACGTCGTCCACAGGCACGTTGTGCTGGAGCAGAAGCTGGACGCAGTTTAAATGGTCCCCTTGTGTGGCCATGTGCAACGGGGACAAGCCATTCTGCAACGCACATGGCAATCAAGGTTACTGTTTTATCTTTTCAATGCAAATGTGCTAAAGATAAAAAGTGAAAATATGAACAGATAAATTCTAGTTTTTTACATGAAAATACCTTATGTTTTAAAAGGTACTAAAAACCATTTTTGAGTTATAACTACTTTTTCTTTTCTTTTCTGGTAGTGCTAGGGATTGAACCAGGCACTTGCACATGCTTGGCAAGTACCCTAACACTGAGCTACAGCCCCAGGCCTTCACGCTTTGATATGACAGGATTTCACTAAATTGCTCCTGCTGGACTTAAATGTGCCATCCTCCTCCCTCAGCCTCCCGGGAAGCTAGGACTTCAGTCAGGCATCTACAACTGCTTTAAGATGGGGCCTCCCACTCCTCCTATCAATCATTTACAAATTGTCAAGATAATTCTTCTCCTGATTTGAAAGTAATATGAATTGTATTAGCAGTCAAAATCTACTGTATTCTTAATGAACAGAAACATTTACTTAAGACTGAAAGGAAAAAATAGACAAGAACTGGTGCTCATTGGACTGGCATTTATTTTGTCCTTGTAGATTAATAATGCTTGACACTGACAATGAATGGGTCAATTTTCCTGGTCCAATTAACAAAAACAAGAATTGATTATAATGAATTTCACGTCATATCCTCTCTCACAATTAGCAAAAGGAAAACCTTTGCCATTTCTGTAAATTTGGTGCCCCCATGTGTCTGTGATGAGGAAATGCATGTCTTGATCAATTCAATAACTGATGCTTCTCTCTTAATTTAATTCGACTGGACTGAAAAACAATTAATCTTGTATATTAGGAATGAGTTGAAAAAGTTTTTTGAGCTGAGGGAAGAAATTAAAATTGTCAAATAGTCAGAGGTAAATAAAACTTTTAAACGGTTGGAATACAGCTCAAAAGCAGAGCACATGTTTAAAATTTGCGAGGCCCTGCATTCAGTATCTACCACTAAAAAGGAAAAGCAAATAAGCAAGCAAGCAAGAAAGAAAGAGAAAAGGTTAGAATGACATTTAGCATTCAGTACACATTTTCTAATGAAGGGAAAATAAGATAGTAAAATATCATTTTGTTCAAGTGTGCTTTCTTTAAATATAGAGGCAAAATGTGAGAGGCTGAGGACTTCTTAGAGAAGCCAATTACCAAGAGAAGTTTGTTAACTATTGTAACGGAATTTATTATATTTTGTGAAAAAAGCAACAACAGCAAATTCAGTTTCTAAAAAGTTACCATTACTAAGTTTGAATGTGATGATATATCAAATATACACCAATGAGCCTGGTATTTCTGGACCAAGTTATTATCCCCTAATCTGCCTATAAATGACACAAAAGAGGAGTTCAAGTTAAGAAAAAATAATGCACTCCTTCCTTTAGCCAATCTCAGGGTATTATTCACTTACTGCCACATATATTTCAATGACATGTTCCTTGATGGCAAGAGGCTCACAGGTATAATTTTCCTATATTGCCCAGAAGAGAGCTCTCTGTACATACAAATAAAGCTCAGTAAATACGTATGTAAAGTTAAAGTCTTTATACACTGTCAGTCAATCAATATATTTCTGCCTAAAATATTCCTCTGAGACATTTCAATTCAAATTAGAAACTAATGTTCAGAAAAGGGTGGAAGCATTTTCCTTTTGAAATACTGCCACCCACGGGAATATGCACTTTCTTATTCCTGCCAAAATAGTCCTTTGCTTTGTATTTTGATACAGTCTTGGAGGAAAACATGAAGTAAACAAGGAAACAAAATCTGAAGAACAAATGACTTAGCAGAGAGCAGCAATGGGAGGCAGGGTCAGTAACAAAAGTAAAACCTTAATAGTGCACAAAATAATGATGCACAAGTGGGAAACTCACAAGTCACTGAGGAAGAAAAGAAGGAAAGAAAAGAAATGATCATCGGGTTTATGGAAGGGGTCATATTACATATGGTGCATGAAAATGTGGATCTGGTATGATGGGCTTTCTTAGCTCATGAAGATAGAAGTCTTGAAGGACCAGATGAATTGTCATAACGCTAGGAATGTATTCAGATCATTCAACACCAGTCAAACAAACATTTATTGAAGGCCTCTTATGTGCTGGGCCTTAATCTATGTGTCTGGGAGTACTGCACAGAATGAGGAAAAGTTCTTTCATTCCACTGAAGAAAGTCAGGCTACAAGCATGTACACAAACTAAGGGACAATTGCATGTGATGCTAAGAATTTCAAAGGTGATAAAACTTGATTGAATTATAATGACTTAGGGAAATGTCAGGCACAGGATGGGCAGACAGTCAAAAAGACTTATCTGAGAAGATGACATTTGAGTTGAAGATGGTACGGATACCAAGAAGATCTGGGACAAGTTGAAGGAACTCAAACCAAATAGTTCACAAGGACAAACTTAATGTGTTCTAGGAGGAAAGAGGCTGGGTGGCAAGATGATGCTGCCCTAGGAGCAGGAGGGGCGAGGAGGCAGAGAAGACGTCTGACTGAGAAGGACTCCATGCTTAGTGCTGGGGAGACTTCTGACTAAACATGGTAGAAGTATTTTTCATTTAGAAAATTGCATCAGAAAAGCAAGAAAGGAATTTAAAGAGTAAAAGTAAAAAAAAAAAACACATAGAAATGTCCCTTTTCTGTTCCCATACACAACGAGAAAGGAAACAATAATAAAGGAATCAAGTCAATTTTGAGATAAGAAAAGCTTTGAGCATGGAAACGCCCCTTTCAGGAGGGAAGAGGCTGCAGCCAAAATGTCTGTGGATAGGTGTGGTCAGTGGCATGCAGACTGATGCTTAACAACCAGCTCTTTAAAAAAGAGACGATTAATTGCCTATCACTGGCCAGTTCCCACTGTGTACAGACCCCCTCTATGACCAAGGTCAAGCTACTAGTGTGATCACTACATGTGTGGGGTTGGGAAGAGATTATACTCAGTGAGCTCTTGTGAGCAGATGCAATCTGGCTCTAGCACATTGCTGGGGATAATGAAGACAACTGATTTATCTCTCAAATCTCAAAAAGAAAAATACTACGTAAGAAGCGGAGACTTGGGACTGAAAGCAGGATCGAATCAAAGCCTGTATATGGAATTGTCAAGTTTCCAGGGTCTTCCCAGCCCAGGAAAGCCAGATGACAGTCCCCGTCTACCCAGCAGGAAACCAGGCGCTCAGTCACTGGAGAAGACCCAGAGAGGCTCACACTCAGTATGAAAGCAGAGCAAAGGGGAGCGGTGAGGATGTGACCTTAGAACAAGTGATCACAGAAAAGGAAGACAGTACAGTTGTTAAGTATGTAGTCTCAGTTAGACTGGCTTCAAATCTTTGCTCTGCCACTAACTGAGATATCTTCAGAGAGCTACTTCATCTCTTTGGGTTTCACTTTTCTCTTTTATGAAAAGGATACAATAGTGATATGATCTCACAGACATACCTGAAGGTTAAATGAACTAATATATGTAAAGAACACAGAGCCTAGTGTGTAGTAATCCTTGTATTAGTTATCAGTATTATACACACAGAACAAGAAGACCAACAGCCCCCTTTCCCTTTGTCTTACTCAGAAAGTATTCGTACAGGTGTACACTAACAAAGGCTAAAAGATTATTTTTCAAAAAACTGAACTTCCCCAATGAAAGGACATTTAGTCCTGACAGTAGACAACCCCGCCAGCCTACCACCGCTCCATCATCAGCCCTGCTTACACTTACAAAGTTTTCTGCTGAGTGCTTGTGCATTCTTAAGGGAATTCTCCAAAAGAAAAGACTGCTGAACCAAACAAAAAGAGAAAAGGAAATGTGGAATTAGGGAACTATGAGAAGCAGAAAAAAATGAAATTAAAAGTCATCTTGAATGCTGTTGGAAAGGTAATTGGAAATACTGTATTCATAAAACAAGGAGTGAGGTTAAAAAAAAAAAAGAAGCTATCACAGATTGAGAAAATGTCCATAAAAATTAAAACTGAGAAAGAAAAAAAATCAAATTGTGCTCGCTTCGGCAGCACATATACTACCATCGACTGAGGAATGGATAAAAAAGTTGGGGCATTTTTATACAATGGAGTACTACTCAGCTATAAAGAATCACAACATTGAGATATTTACAAATAAATGGATGCAACTTGAGACCATACTCATGAGCGAAATAACCCAAACTCACATGTGTAAATACCATATAGTCTCTGTAGTGTGAGAAATGTTAAGAGTATATAAGAGTTTATGATAATCATGATTCTCCATTACATAGTTTTGAAGCCTTTCAATGTTTTCATTCATCAGTTGGAATGGTTTTAATCTGTTTTGTTTGACTTTATTACGCGTGATGGTATGAACAGCTGTTTTGCAGAAAACAAAACATTATTGCAGCCATTGCTGATTTAATATCATCTTGCTTTGAAGTCCTTCCATGCTTCTACTCTGCTATTACCATTAGTTCTATCATGTTGTGTCTTATTGGGATTTTAATATATGTGATAGCATAAACAAATCTTTTTATGGAAAATGAGATATTATAAGTCATTGATCATTTTCTGTTATTCGGTTCAGAATACCCTGTAATTCTTTCATTCTTTTGAATGGTTTTATAATATTTTGTTATGTTTGATATTGTATTTGAAGCCATGCTCAAATATTGCAAAGAAAGAGACATTATGGTAGCTACTGTTAATATCTGGTTGTCTTGTTGTAAAGTGCTGTGTTGCTTATGTTGTTCTGTTCTGATCTGCTTTGTTCTGTCCTCTTTTGTTTTATTCTCTTTAAAATTAAAAAAAAAATCAAATCAATAATAGGAGAAAAAAATGAGACAACTTTTTTTTTTTTTGTACCAGGGATGGAACTCCCAACCTCATACTTGCCAGGCAGGCACTTATGCCACTGAGCTAAATGCCCAGCCCTATTCATTTCTAACTATGCCGGCACTGCTTTGACATATGAAAACTAATCTTAATGAGAATAATCAAAATTAACTGGAGGGTTTTTAAGTGAGTGGTTGACATGATTTTGTTGACACTTTGATTGCGAAGAGGAACCTGGATTTTAAAGAAGCAAAAGGGAAAATGAGATCAGTAAAAGTTGTTATAATGACTGAGGGAAAAGGTAATGTGGCTCAGAAAGTATCAGTAGAGACAGAGAAGATAACAGACATCATCTATGTGAAAGAAAAAGGAAAAATGAAGTGATTAGGCTGAGAAGTATTCAAAAGGCTAAGGTATCATTATATTTAAAATGAAAAATCTGTGCTTGCTTAATTCTTTTTGGCAATACAATTCCAACAATTCACCAATCTATATCCTACATTTTAAATGATATTCACACTGTCCGGATCCTGTCCAGTCTTGTGGAATTGTTGAAGAATCATACACCAGAGCACAAAGGATAACTGCATGTAGACTCATTGCTTTGATAATGTTTGGAAATTAAGACTCCTTACAAAGATTATAGTTAATCTTTGTAAGGTCAAAATTAATTGAACTTCCAAAGTTTAATTAAAATAGTATAGACTGTAGGGCAGTTTGTGTATCTCAAAATTTATTAGCAAGAAGCATCATAAAATGTCAAAGGGTTTTACTACCAGAGAAAAACCAAAAGAAATTTTGTAAAGAACTAATTTTTGAAGGCAGTCTCATGTTCATTTCAGATATGTCAACTTTCCCAGAGACCCATTCAAGGTGGGATTTTCTAAATTTTTCCATCTTAATCAGTTAAATGATATCCCTTGGTTTCTAAGAGCCTATGAACATGTAAGACATAAAGTGGGGTGAGAGAAAGAGTGCCAGATCTAGACCTGGGAAAGCATAGGTCTTTTAGTTTCTTTTAACCTAACCAATAATTATTGATGTGCTGTGAAAACTTCACAGAGTAAAAGCAAGCAGCATATGTTCCTGGAACAGAATATGAACATCACACACGCAAATGACTGTGTATAGTACATTTCGCATAAAAGCTTCATAAACCCAAACGCATTCGGAGGTTCTTCAGAGAGTGCATAAACATAACCACTTTAATTATTAAATTGAATCTATTCTTTTTTCTCTCTGTGATTCACATAGCCAGCAAAGGCATTTGAAACTGAATAGCCATTACCTTGGTTTTTGAAAGAATGGGGGCAGCTCGATCAAGCAGCATTTCCACCACCTGCTCATGGCCACTCCGTGCCCCACAGTGCAGTGGCGTCAGACCATCCTGTTGAACAAAACCAACGTCTTCAATTAGACTTGACAGAAAGTTCTAGAAACATAGAACTTGTGTGTTCTGTAAGACTATGCCTGGAATCCAATACACTGTGACCCATGGGGATTTGAATATTTGCTCAGATGCTTCATAAAATAATATTCTTTCTTAAATTGAGAGCTCATTTTTCTCAAGTTTAAGGAGTTGCAAAGTATATGACTTTCCACGTATTAAATAGTAACACACATAAAACTGTTTCACTACTTTTTAAAGAATCCAATGGAATCTAAATACTCCAAGTAATTTGATGCACAGGAATAGATGTTTTATTTTTATATTAATTGTTGTCATTTTGAGATATCTTCCCTAGGTAGTCCAGACTGGCCTCAGACTCATAGCAATCCTCCTGCCTCTATCTCCTGAGTGCTGGGATTATAGGACTTTGTAGTTCAGAATTTTAATAGTCCTTTTTGCTCTCGCTTTTCTATTTTATTACATTTCCCCCATATCATTTTATTTTAATGTAATTTTATGCCTGAGAATTTATTAATTACCACATCATTTCTCAACACAATATTTGAAAACTTCCAGTGAACCAAAACCTCCAAGTATCAAAAAATAAAACACCTGATATCATTATGATTATTCAAATATAAGTGATAAAAATATATTAAAATTTGTGATTAAACAATTTGTTAAAAATCCTCTCTTAATAAGTTGCATTTTTTCACAACTGCTAGAATGACAGGGTTCAGTCTCAGTAGCATCCCTAACTTTTGCTTTTATCAGATATTATTATACTAGTACAGAGAAGCCTTGTTCATACAGAGTGGATAGACTTATGACAGGTGTGTCACAAACTCTGAATGCCATATGACATCTATGCCAAAATTCACTTCAGTTTAGATCAAAAATTCTTTCCAATGACCCATCACAGGAAAACACCATTAGGTCCTTTGCTTTTGTTGGCAGCATTGAATTCTCAACCATTTGATATGCAAAATGCTTTGTTATCTATTAATTAAAGTCAGGTTACCAAAACAGTTGCCAATACTGTGAATTCTCACTTTTTTCCTCTCGGGCTATGTGGGTGAGAGAGTTAGGCCTTCCTTCAGTGCTAAGAGAGGACACTGTGTTGAGGAATCAGTGGGACAAAGACTTGGCAGGGAGCTGTAGAGAGTGGGACGCTTAGAGCTAAGTGGTCCCAAACTACCTAGAGATGTTTTCATATATACCCTGACTCGTGTGTCCTCCCAATTGAAGATTTCTGTGGTCAACACTTAATAGCCACTCTAAGGATAATCCCACATAAAAATACCTCAAAATTAGATTCAGAATACTCAAATTACTCTTAAACTGGATAAACAGATCTGGAAAGCCTAATTATTGTAATGTATAAGCAAGGAGGTAAAATTTTATTTCCAAATAAATCTCAAAATTATTAACATTCTTTAAAAATAAAATTTGAAAGGCAAATAGAACATGACCTGATTTGCACATTACTTGAGCATAAATATTGTCTTTTATGTTGATTTAAAGCATTGCCTTTATATGAACTAAAGTAGCCTTTCAAGCAGAAATAGGATTTTACTAAAAAAATAGAACACAGGAGCATATAAAAAGCACCATAAAGTCCAAATGACTTTCTAATAATATAACACCTGAAAACATCTGAAGGAGAAATAATACAATAATCATCTCTACCCTCCACCACAGAGAAACACATCATGTAGACTGCAGGGTAGCAATTTGCTTATGCACTAAAATGTCAAAATTGTTTCCTTCTACTTTTTTTTAAAGTAGACTTTAAGAAGTACAACATGACAGAATATCTGCATTTTCAAAGTATGGCCATATAGAAAAAAATAGTTATTTTTATTCACTTCTTTATCCTGGAAAATTACCTTTCTCAAAGCAAAATGCAACATATTAAATGAAAATAGCCATCTAAGAGCACAATCTAGCTCAAACATCTGTTCTTTAATCCTTCGAAGTATACTGTGCCTTCTTAGAAACCTGCATTTTTGGCTGATTTCATCATTTTAAAAAAATTTATGGAAAATTTCAAACATAGTTCAGACTTATGTAAACAAACTACTGCCTCAGGCTCCATCATGATTCATCAATATCCTGACCTCTTCCCCTTTCTTGTATTATTTTGAAGCAAATTTCAGACATCATATCACTTTACCCTCACAATCACTTCTGTAAAAAAAGTATGATTTTCATTTAAAAGTGAAAACTTGGAGTTTCAAGAAGATGAAATTATGCATTAAAAGGCTGCATTCAGAGCTGGGCTAGAGAGGCTGGGGAACGTCGCTCAGCTCAGTCACCGCCCAGCATGTGAGAAGCCCTGAGTTTCTTCTCAACAACAAAACACTGGCCACCACAACACAGCAACAAAATCAGCAAAGAAGCAAAGGAAACAAAGAGCTATTAGTGTTGATGCAAGATGATCAAGGCATGTCTTGGGAGGGCTGATGGAGAAAAAGCCTCTCTGCTCAAATTCCAGCCATTCTTAGCCCTCCTTTAGCTAAGTTGTGAAGCTGCCACCTTTGATGTTTATTAAAACATGTATGATATAAAGACACAGTATGAAAAGGAGATATTTTCAGCAGTGGAAGAGCTGTGAAGTGGAACTGTTCTAGCCCTGTTTAATTGCTGTGCTTCAACGTGAGCCGGCCAGCTTCCCAAGGTCAAGCTCATCAGTTCAAGCCGAACTGCAAAGAACTTGCTTCAGCACGGCTCTTTCAACATACTTTCCTTGCAGTATTTTTAACACTGCCACCTTTGTGTAAAATTCTTCAAATAGCCAAAAGCCCAGCAGAGAGAAACTTCATGAGGAAGATGTAGATCTTCCTCATGCCTGGCTGCGCAGGTAGTGCTGGCCCAGCTGCCCAGCCCTTCACGGGTCAGTGAAACACTAGCGGCTCAAGTTCATGGAAGACCTTCATGGGCATCATAGTTCGCACAAGCAGGAAGACAGCACCAAAGCCGGGGGCCCACAGTAAGACTGACAAGTCTCTGCTACTTCATGATTCATGCTTAATTCAGCTTTTTAAAAGAAGATCATCGGTAGCTAGCGACTTGTCTTCAGATTTATTATTTGAGTTCAGAAATAAATAAATACATAAAATTTGAACTAAGTTTTTAGGTTTTGAAGCTGATGTGGCTGTCATTTTTGGTTTCCTGCAGCACAGGTCTGACCATGACATCCCTCTGTTCAAAGAGATCTTCACTAGCTCTCATTCACTCCTCAGTCCAGGAGAAACACTTCAGGTGTTAGCACTGCAGGGCTTTTCCTAGTCCCTTCTCTCCCACCAATCAGCCACCTCTTTACAGCCCCTGCCACGAGCCTGTCA
Organism: Dolichotis patagonum; assembly: GCA_004027295.1. Classification (NCBI taxonomy): domain Eukaryota; kingdom Metazoa; phylum Chordata; class Mammalia; order Rodentia; family Caviidae; genus Dolichotis; species Dolichotis patagonum. The sequence continues at coordinate 7,531 of PVJX010014427.1, read as the reverse complement.
TTGCTTTGTTTCTCTGCCTTGCGCAGCTGCTTCACAGGCCTGAGAGGTCCCTTCTCACTTGCTCCATGATCCAACTCCTTAATGTCTTACACTATGGCTTTCTCTGAAGCCTTTCTCCAAACTAAATGTAGCTATTCTACCTTTGAGACTCCTGTCTTATTTTTTGTACTTTTTTGGGGGGAACCTACAGTTCTTCCTGCTGGGGTTTTAGATATTTGTGGGTTCCTGGAGCTAACTCTAGTGCTATGGTTGTCTGGAAGTCTTTCCAAAGCCTCATGCAGTCATGGAGGCAGGCTTCTAGAGTTTGTATTGCTGGGATTATGGGTGTGAGTGCTACCCCCCCCACCCCCGGGGTTAGGTATGGCCTACATACAATAAAAAGGAGAAAAGAAGTCTTCTTTGTATGCTCCTTTTTGCTTTTGTTGTTTTTGCTGTTTTGCACTGCCATGAAGGATTGTCCCAGTGCCATGTCACCCTGCCTTGGAGTCAGCTGATTATGGACTGAAACCTCCACAAACTGTAAGCTAAATAAACCTTTCCTTCCTTCATTTTAGGTGTCAGGTATTTTGTCTCAGCAATGAAAGAAACACACCCTGACATCTAATCAGGTACTTCTAAATTTTCTCCTCGACTAGGCCCTGACTTGATTTTTTTTTTTTAATTGACAGTGTTGGGGCTTGAACCAGGGCACCGTGCATGCTAAGAAAGTGCTTTGTGATTGAGCTATATTCCCAACCCACCAGGCCATGACTTTTGGGCTCAGAATGTTAGTCTGCTTAGTTTACTTTTGGCAAGAATCCTAGTGGGCCAATTTAGAAAAAAAAACCCTGCTTCTTGTTGTCTGATGAAGTTCCTTATTCCCACCCTCAATATCTTATCACCCTGACCTGCCTTTGACAGTAATCCACTCAAGTCTGTTTAGCCAGAATCCCTCTTCCTCCTGATGTTTCCTCCTAGTAATTTTCCACTCACCTACCCTCACTTTGTTCCTTAGTGGTAGAATACTACACCTTTCCTGATTGCATTCAGTGTTGAGCCACATGTCTCTCCTATACTACAAAGCCCATGATAGAAGTCACCCTTGAATAAAGGCTGGCTTACCTACCATTCTGTTAAGAAGTGTTATAATTTGTTTCTTTAACACTAGTCTATGCCTGAGGACTAGTTTAACAGTCTAAAGGATAAATGAATCTCAGAAAGAACATAACTCAGTATCACATCCATGAAAGCTGCTTAATAAAAATTACAACGTGAACGAGTGAATGAATTGCTATTAAAGTGTCTTACCTTTCAAAACATAAATTTTCCAATAAAAAATGACTTTTAAATTGGGATTAGACTTAAGAATATGACTCAGTCTCTTTAACTTTCAGAATTCACTCTAAATAAGCTTTTCTTTTTTTCTAAACCAGAATACTATAAGCACAAAGAACTATTGTGAATATTGTGCTTTGCAACACAGCACTAAACTGATTCCTTCCCCTAAAATTAGAGCAATGGATTTTTTTCAGTACAACATAAGGATTCTTACTTGCTCCCAACTCCTAGAAATTTACAGTTAATGTAGTGTCATTTGGAATGGCTCCTGGATCAGGAAGCCATTCGTCAACTGCATGCATCAGCATCAACTTCCAGCTGAAAAATGTTTGACAAGTAGTTCTTGGGGGACCGAGGGAAGCTGCTTCAGGAACATAGCATATGCAGTTGGACTCAAGAGGAGAGAGGGATGCCGGGTTGCCATAGTAACATTACAGGAGGGAAATGAAATTGCATGGGGTTAGTAATTTTTTTCACCCAATTCTCTCAATTTTTAAAGCGCTAACATAATGAACAAGTTTACCTTGGGCAGAATTGTGAAGCAATACTAACTGGCTAGTCCAGATCTCATATTTCATTTTAGTGACAATAATCTTATTAGTGAGGTGTGAACTGTATTTTACTGGCTGAACAGAATGCTTTCTTGTGCAAGAGCAAAACCTCATACACAAAATCTTGCCCAAAAAAGACTTCTTTTCAGGTCTGATTTTTCTGAGAAGCATGGAGCAAGCATGGAGAAGCATATGAGAATATAAACCCAGAACATGCCCTTAACTGATGGAACTTGCTCAAAGACAATACTGGAATGGTGCAAAATTCATGATTTGGGAAGCATTTTCAAGACTAGACAAGGCCGGGTATGATGGAGCACGCCTAGAATCCCAGCGTTCGAGAGGCTGAGGTATGAGGATCGTTGCAAGTTGGAGACCATACTGGGCTACAAAGTGAGCTCAAGGCCAGCCTGAACTGCATAGTGAGACCTTGTCTCAAACAAACAAACAAACAAACAAATAAAACAAAATAAAATTGACATATTTATTTTGATTTCTAATCTCTGGGTCCATTCTCTTTTCTTCTTCTTCTTTTTTTTTTTGGGGGGTGCCAGGGATTGACCTCATGACCTGGCGTTTGCCAAGCAGGCACTTATGCCGCTGAGCTAAACGCCCCAGCCCCTCTCTTTTTCTTCTCTCCAAGCAAAAAACTCTTCTCTCATTTTCCTAGAGAAGGTAAAGGAAGTCAATCACGGAGAATTCTGTGCAGATGTATCACAGACATATAATACAATATAATACTGAGTCGAACACTAAATGAGTTGAAGTTAGAGAACTTGTAGAAGTAACAGAATATGTAAACAGTGCTCAGGAGATGAGACTTATAATGATAGCTGAAAGTAAACAAATGGTCATTAATTACAGCTTAATAATGAAGGTATCAATAATGAAGAATAACAATTTGGATTTGTGTCTCATTTTGTATGTTAGGCAGTTATAGAGGGAAGCAAAAAGGACGTGAAATAGCATTATTTGAATGTCTTTTGTTGAAGGCACTTTATATTTGAGATCTTGTTTAATCTGGACCACAATTTCATGAGAAAAGCATCCATAGTTCCATTTACTGATGAGAAAGTTGCTCCAGGGGACTCATGTTCCTACCCAAGGTCACATGGTAAGCAAATGGCTGGGATCAGGATTTATAGTCAGGCTGGACTCATAAGCTCTTTAAAAACACAGGCATGCATATTCCTTTAGGAGCAAGAATTCATTTCTGCTATTTACATATAGGAGGGAGAATCTCTAATTTTTTTTCTTTTACTACTATAAACTCTATACGTTTAAAATTAAAATAAAAGTAGGTAAAAATCCTCCTGTCTTCTCTGTGCTTGGAAAATTTCAGCGTGCTTTTTGAGACTAGATCCTTTATGCTATTTGTTTTGTATTTTTCCACACTGTTCTTTGGGGTTTTTGTCTCTCCTTTCTTGTCTTCTTTTGGATTAGTTTAGGATTATTTAATATTCTAATCATTGAATCAGTATCTATCCTTGCCTACATTCCTTTTTTATGTTTCACCTAAAAAAAACCAAACTCTTTTTGTAGTTAAAAAAAAAACCCAACAACAACCCTTTTTTTTTAACTACAATCTGAATATCATATGGTGACATTTTATTACATGTACTAAATATTGAACACCATACCACTTCATGTGCAAAAATTCTGTAGTATAATTCAATGGACACTATTTCATTTTTGGGATTATAAACATAAAATATTTCTACATATATTAAACCTCACACTAGATGGATACACTTTGTTTAAGCAATGGACTTTTACAAAACTTAAGGAAAATACTGTGTAATACAATTTTAAATGTCATAAAATTTGATTTTAAATATGTGAAGGTGCTTTTAATAGCACTTATATTTTGTGATTTAAAAAGTCAAATTAAGGTTAATTTGAAAAACAAGAAAAAGATTTATTTATTGCATCTGTACTTCAACTCTTTGAAGAAGAAAGATAATTGAAGATATTTATAGTTGACAATTGTAGAGTATTTATGTGCCTAGCTACTACTGAGTTATTTAAAAGAACTTGGATACAAGCATTACCAACATATATCAAGGGAAAGTAGGAGGAAAAGCGGGTTACTTGCTGAGCACTAGCACTTGGGACCACATAGCAATGTACTAAAATAATAACTATTCTGAGTTTCTTTGTAGCTTCTCCAGGGAACCAGGCATGTGACACTGATCTGTTACTTTTAGATCCCTAATCTGGCAAGGGCAATAAGCTTTCCAATATAGTATAAAATCATCAGGATTGGGGAAAAAGAGAAAGTTGCTCCCTCCTTGTTCTGACAAATCTTCCCAACTGTCAAAGGATGAACCTATGGTGGGAAAACTAAGGGCATTTCATCATTACTTGTTCTTTTTTTACTCTGAACACTTTCAATTAACTTCTAATGCCTGTGTGACAGAAAATTGAAATATATCATTGTTTTTGTATAATATGAAGAAATGTTTTCAAATCAGTCTTAATTAATGTAGAAATCTAGTCTTTTGCTCTAGCTCATGTCTACCTTACAACTAATGAGGAAGTGCTGCTTGAACTTTTTGTTCTTTGAGAGTGACTATGTCATGACTTTGAAATATTTATTTTCTTGGAGGATTTACTTCCTTGAATCAAAGGGCTGTCAAGAACAGTCTTGAGAGCAGAATCCTGATTAGGTCAGCAGCCAGTGTTGGGAACAGAGCTCCAGGGGGAGGGTCTTTCAGGGCAGGCCTCTGAGGTCAAGGTCAAGAGACATTTGTCCATAAATACCAAAAGTGCTGTGAGTCATCTCTGGTGTGTTAAATGCAAAAAGGTAGATAGTAGGACATATTTAGCAGGAGGTGTGTGAATAAGTATATTGTTAAAAGCTGCTGCTGTGTTGAGTAGTTAAAGCTTGTATTTATGGAAAGTTACATTTTCTATTTTTAGGGTTGTTCCTGTGGCTTTTTGACGTTTTAGCCCCCTCCCTTCCTGTCACTCATACTCCCAAGCATTGTTTGGTCAGTTGGGCAGAGAGACGTGAGGGTTCCATGAAGAAAACATAAAACAGTTTACACGTTTTGGATGTACACTGCACTTTCTTCCATTCAGTCTGCCAGGAATAAGTGGCAGTGTTCCCTTGGCCACCTCTCTGTGGGCCAGTAACAGGAGAATGACAGGCTTTTCTCTTCTCTCGACCTCCAAGTCTCTCCTCTGCACCACATGTCACCTAACGCTGAATAAAGTAAATGTAATTCAAAATGAGCAGGAGGTAAAAGAAGTCTTTACCTTTGTTGAAAGTAAGACAGCCTTGGAGAACAGGGTGGCAAAGAAACACAGGAAATTTTGCCTAGCTATGTGATTTCATTCATCTGGTACTTTTATCTGAAAGAATATTTGTTTTTATCTCCAGGTCCTCTCCTGTGAAGCTATAAGGACCCCATATGATCTTCCTAAGTATCCCTTTTTCTTCCATTGCACTAAATACAGTACATTAAGTGTTTGGTATATAATTCAAGGTGACAAGTAATTTGACTGTTCTGGTGATGGATGACTGTATCAAAAGAGGGAGAAATAAGATAATTTCCAACCCACATACCAACAAAAATCCAAGTGGATGTCTAGGCATCTATCTCTGAAAACTTATTTCCCTTAATGAAGAGCCCCTCTATTTATCAATGACTTTGTTCCTCTACCTGATAATTAAGTGGCAAAAATAATGCATTTCTAGTTTTTATTCTTTTCAGCTTCTTTAAATAATTTATACCTAGCAGAAGATCCATGATATTTACAGAAACAGTTCTAGCATTCTTTATATACTGATAATTTCTTCCTAGTGCAACATGCAAAAGCCAGCTCAGTAAGATCTCTCTTCAATTTACCCCCACCCAGAGAATTTTTTAGGGGCCAACCTTCATCACCTTCACTTTTCCTCTCCAGAATGCTTGTTTCTTGTACAGCACATACATAGTTTTCAGGCTTAGCAGTCATCAGGAACAAGGAGTCTGGTTGTCTTGAGAAATACCCAAGGCTAGGCTGGATTGTAGATGACAATCTAGTCCATCAGCTTCACAAAGAGGATAGTGCTGCCTTCCTCTGTCACCAGTTTAGCCCATGGTAGACACTCAAGAGTCACTCATTGATTAGTGAATAAATGAAATGAGTAACAAATGAGGAAGTAAATTAAAGCACTTCAAGAATCAAGTTGAGGTTACCAAGTTCATTTTGGAACCTGGAGATTGCGATTCTGGAAGGCAGAGCACAGGATTGCAGGAGGTCTAACCAATGACAAGACAGGAAACTACCTCAAACCTTCCAATAAGCCCATGTTCTTGGTGAGGCTGTATTAGACTGGCTCTTGCTCACCCCTCATAATAAACCCACGACACGTGGAAAGAAAAAAATCTTCTGGCTAGAAGTTTAATACACTTAGAGCTATGAGATGCTTCAGTAATGACCAGCAACAACTTCTGGCCTACTTTGTGCTGGCACAGTTTACTAACCACATCTGAATCACTGCAACAATCCTGCAAGATGGCTGTTAATTTTTTTTATCTTCAAATACAGAAATGATGAGCACCAAGGTTAAATAGACTATAATAAGTCAACTGACTAAGAATCTGGCTTCTCAGAATTTGAATTCAGACCAAATTCCAAGTCTCAGTTCCCTCCCCTAGCCACAGTACCTCATACCACCTAAACTATGTACTCTAGGGACTGGGTTTGACCCTTAACACTGCTAAAACAAAACTCTCTTTGACCCCTATCCCCTTCCAAGGCTATATACTACAAATGTTTAGCCAGACAGATTCATGGGTCTTGAATTTTTAAAACAATTTAATTGCAATAAGTACACGTAAAATTTACCATCATAACCATTTTTAAGTATATATTTCATTGGCATTAACTATATTCACACTGTTGCCTAATGGGTCTTTTTTTTTTTAAATCTAAAACTCCTCTTCCAAACAATTCCACATTTCCATCTTCCCCCAAACCATGGCAACCTACCACTCTACTTTCTATTTTTCCATTACCGTCCTCACCTTGTTTTGATGCTGAGGAGTGGATTTAGGGCCTTGTGCACACTAAGCACACACTTTTTCCCATCTATGTTCATGATTTTGACTCTTTGGAAATCTCATAAAAATGAAATCATGGAATGTCTGTCCTTTTGTGACTGCTTTATTTCACTTAACACAATGTCCTCAAGAGTTATCTGTGGTGTAACATGTGACAAGATTTCCTCCCTCTGTAAAGCTAAATAATATTCCATTGTAATACATACTACATTTTAAGAATCCATTCACCTATTAATAGATATTTGGGCTGCCTCCAGCTTTGGGCTATTATAAATAGTAATGCTGTAAAGAACACAAATGTGAAAATAGTTCTTAAAGACCTTTTTCAATTCTTTTGGAGATATACACAGAAGTGGAATTGTTGGTTCTATTTTTAGGGTTTTTTTTTTTTTTGAGGAATTTTAACAGTATTTTCTATCACAGCCACATCATTTTTATGTTTCCACTAGCAGCACAAAAGAGTGAACAGGTTTGTTCTGAGTAGAAAACTAGTCAGTTTTATATCAGACTGATCAAAGAGTTCAGCTTAAAGGGTCAATTCTTGAAAACTCAGTGAAAACTCTAGACCTTAGACCTTATTCCTATAATTAAAACCAGACACTTAATATG